>BOLG01001547.1:55000-140775 GCA_016861445.1 Oryzias woworae
GTGTTTGTGAGTGTGTGTGTGTGTGCGTGTTAGTGTGCGTGTGTGTGTGAGAACTTCTTCCATAGATGTTGATAGACTCTCCATCTCGCTTACAGCCCCTCTGTTTGTCTGTGAGTGGATGCATCAGAATGGGGCGGAGCCGGGAGACTTTGACCCGCTGATTGTGGCGTTTGTCACAAATCCGATCTTTGCCAAAGACGTTTCTATATCTGCTCCAGATTCACGATGATCTGAATAAAGAAGTTCTCAGAAATGTCATGTTAAGGTAAATGTTCTGTATTGATTTCCTTCATCATCAGTAGAAACTGCATTTACGTAGGTGTTTCCTTCTCTCTGTAGCTTCCATTGTGCGTTTGCTTCTGACAAAATGTCCATGTTTTACCTGACAAAGCAGGTGTTCATATTATGGGATGTTGCAACACAGTTCTGGTCTGCAGTTCTACACAGGAGCAACACTTGAGTACTGCAGAGCGTTCAAATCCGAGTCAGTTTATCAGCTGATATCAACCGTATAAAAAACAAAGCAAATTTTTATACTATTTTTATAAATTTTTGTACTAAATAAAGCAGTAAAGACTGACATGGTTTCATGAACTGACTTTACCTCCTGTGAGAAAGGGGCGTCTTTTGCAGCCCGTACATTTGCTCCTCTGTGCTTGTGCGGTTTGTGATGACCGTGTTGTAGTTTTATAGTGTGATTGTGTGACTCCGAACACATCAAACGCTCCTCCGGCTCCGTACACCTTCACCTGAACGCCATCCTGTCCGTCTTTAGAACTACATCAACACACCCCCCCCTTTTGTCTCAACAACTGTCTCATTCTCACCCCTCCACCCCGCCTGCACCTCCTCCACCTTCCCACCCACCCCCACCGCCGCTGCAGTCATGTCTGGACCGGCCCGGTTCAGATTTCACTTTTCACACACATTTCTGTCCGTTTCTGTCTTTTTCCTCTCCATCTACTGGCTCCATTTCCACCGAGGGGTGTCAGCGGCTGAGGGGGGGTAGCAGTTGACGCTGATGTGCTCTGAAACATTTACCATGAGGAGTCCTCTCTGTAGCCTCAGACGTGTTCTGTTACGAAGAAAATGTTGACTGGAAAACCGTCTAAAACTGTCAGACTGACAAACGGTCATCACAATCGAATTTAAAAGTTTCATCATCTTTTAGTAAAACAGTAAAGACGGTGAGTAACGGTCAGCAGGTGGGAAAACGGCTGACGTTGATTCGCTGTTTAAAAAGAAAAAGGTTGTGAGCATGGAGTCCGCAGAATCCTGTCACATACATGCTGACCCCCATGCCAAACTCCTCCCACACAGACACCTTAACGTCTGAGTCCGTGTCTCCACAGTCCAAGCAGAGGCTGCTGTGAACACAAACCTTCTTGATAAAAACAAATCCCGGCGGGCTGGAGGGGAGGCGGTGGGGCATTAGAGGTGGGGCATAGGGGCAGAAGAAACGTGAAAGGGAATAAAGAGGTTGGAGGGTGATTAAAGAAACACACAGGACCGAAGAGAGGAGTGACCGTGGCGCAAAGGTGAAGTGGTCGACCTCTGATTAGAGGATCACAAGTTTGATTCCCATCATTATAGCTGTTTATCTAAAGGGCGGGGCTTGTCCACAGACACACCCACCTTCTCACACACTTTAAAGATTACAAACATACCTGTTGACTCCAAAAACCTTCTCACACATGTAAGTCAACACGTACACAATACAGACACACATGCTGTGTGTGCATTTGTGTGTACGGAGCCCGTGGCCTGACATGGGGGGAAAAACGTTACTACATCATTCCCTCAAAATGAGGATTGGATCGAATAAATTATCACTTTGTTCCCACAGAAGAATTAATCGTTCCTTCAAAATGAGACTCCGTCAGTTCTTGCTTAAGCAGTTTTGGACCTGCAAGTGGGCCGGACAGCTTCTCACCATAGACATATGTTCTGGGCTCCGGAGTGAACCAGCGGCGCCGCCATATTGGAGACGTCTGCTTTAGCTAGGCGGTGGAGGGGCTGGTGCTCAGAGAGCCGGTTTTTATAGGAATAATCAGAGCTGAGTGAACAGATCAAAACACCGCTTTGGGTTGTTCATAGTTAGGAATGAACATTATAAAACACTTGAAAGCTCAAAACTGATGGTTTTGTATGGTATCCTGTAAGGTATGAAATTCAGCCGAGCATTATGTGGTCCCTGATGTGGGCAGAACTTAAAATATGACACGTGTGATGATAGGAGGACATTAAACCCCCCCCCATGACTGAAACTTTCTGTGCACACACAGCTGTGAATGTATGACTGGAAGAGCCCCTCCCTTTGAGAGCAGCATGTGGAACAGGACGATCAGATCGATAAGGTTTATCTCACACTAGATCCCGAGGGGGCGGGCTCCTTCAGTCGGCTGCTGGAGCGCATCCCGCCGAGCGCTGCAGGACGCCGATGCTGAGCGAGCTGATGAAGCTGCAGGCGGCGGTGTAATCACATCCAATCCAATTAGGAGTAGGCGGAAAGAAAGAAGGCGCTGGGTGACACTAACTGGAGGAGGATCGGGACGGGACAAGAACCGGGACAGAACTCCCCCCACTGCGTACAGAGATGAGGTGGAGCAGCTGTAAATGTGGAGTTCAACCAACAACCTTCTCCTTAGCACCTCAAAGACCAAAGAACTCAGTCTAGATTCCTCCACTGTTCATCAGCAGGTCTGTGAGGAGAGGGCTCACAGAGACTGCGGGAGACCTTCCACCACGCCGCTGTACAAAGTCTACTCACATACTGTACTCAGGAGAGAGCGCTCACCAATCAGCAACGCCACCCAAAAGATTGCTGGCTGTCCTCCCCCCCTGGAAATCCTCCTCAGCTCCAGCTGTCTCAGCCGAGCACGGACCGTCATCAAAGACACTTCACACCCCGGACACCGTCTGAACATCAGCCGGATGCTACAGGCAAAGCGAGGACAAATCCACTCGGCACCGGTTTTACCGCTGCAATAAACAAAATAATCCACGAGAACTGCAGCTGCAATTATGCATCTTATTAAAACGTCCTGTGTGTGGCCACGGCACGTTTTTAAGTTTAATGACTCTTTTTGAATGTGTGTTTGTATGGAAACAGCACAAAGTCAAAAGTGTGATGTCACCCATAAAACGCCGTACCTCCGGCTGTTGTGAAATGTGGCTAAATCTGTCACCATTGCTTCCTGATACGTGTGCCGCCATTTAGAATCCAGTCAACAGTGATTGGTCCGATTCGGTCTGAGCCAACGTTTCTATGGCAACCACTCTAACCAATCATGACTGAGCTTGCTCAAAGTCCACACCCCTTCCAGTGATAAAAATATACCAGTGGTTCTGCCAACACATTCAAAGCCGTCACATCTTGGCACATGGTTAAGGACCGCTCTGCGTCACTTTTGGCGTTTTTTGGTGTCCCCAACTCATTGTTTTTTGATGTGCTGGCTGTTCCAACTAAATCAAGTGTTTTGTTGGACGCTGACCAAACCTCGGGGCGCAGCCGGTAGTGGTACTTTAACCCTAGCCCAATCTGCATCTGGTACCATGTCTGGAACCGGTACAGCATTCGGTACCGAGTTAACGTTGAGGTTAGGGTACCGGAGCGGTCTGGTACCAGACTGGTACCAGTTTGTGGCCTGGAGGTTGAAGAGCTGTGATTTAATTGGATGAAGTTTGGGACACTAAAAGCTTGTGACGCGGAGGGTCCTTACCCACGCGTCAATATGTGACGACTTGGCACTGATGATGGTTCTGCCGCTGGAGGTAAGAGACGGCCGTCCCACTGGTTTATGCAGTTGACAGTGATGTCATTGTTCTGCAGCAGGTGATGAAGCTAAAGAACTGTAATCTCAGCAGTTTGTGCATCATCAGTGGATGAAGCCTGAAACTGAAACATCCCAGTAGTTAAAGATCTCTGTTTACTGACGTGTAATGTTTGCTTCGGTGTGTAAATAAACAGAACCTTTGTTGTCAAACTGGGATCATTTGTGTGGTTTTGTTGTTTGACCGCTGGGGGACTACCGATGGGTAGCAGCCAAACCTGCAGCCGAATCTCTCCTCCTGTCTGCCTCCTGCGTTTCTCAGACAGACGAGGTTTTCTGGGTCAGATCTTCTCTGATGGGACCAGTTTCTCCTGAGTATCAAAGCTCCCAGCACTCATCCATTCTTTACACCCACCATAATTCTCCTGTGGCGGGTGAACGTGGACTCACCGGGCCACTGAACACTTCCCCCTAGATCACATCAAAACCAAGCTAGCCCTGAGTGCCCCCACAGGGCCTAATTTACCTGTACAGACAGGTGGGGGTGCAATGAAGGCTCTTCAAAGGACTGTGCGAGGGCCTACCAAAGTGACAAGTTCAAATCCTCAGAACCAAGCAGCGGCCATCGAAAAGACCCATCTGTAGATCCAGACTTCAAACAGAGCCTGTGACAGCACCGTACGGCGAGCTGACCGGTCTGAGTTTGGATCTGATAAAAGCATCACTCAGACAGGAGGGTAGAAGAACCGCAGAGAACCCCCCAAACTCACTGACAGAAACGTCCCCAGAAAGATCCAGAACCCGGACTGGGGATTCAGTCCAAACATGTACAGCAGCGTCCGGATTCCACCTTCGTTTTATGCCCCCGGCAGCCACATGCACAGATACACGTGCACACCAGATAACTGACGTCACGTGCACCCTCTGCACCTAACAGACATCTCTGATGTAAGCCTGAAATCCACACCACTTTCCTCCCAGAACCCCCCCCGTCTGGTTCAGTTTGATCCCGGGCAGTAATGTCCTGCTTTTTATTGTAAATCTATACTCTTCATCTGGCTGGCTCCAAAGGGCTCTGCTCGTCTGATCAATACTCTGCGATTGTTGGGAAGGGTCCATGGGGGCAGATAACCCTCCAGCAGCACCCCCCCATGGAGTCCAAGAGGATCAGGAGGAGACGTGCACTGCCGGCTCATGTTGCAGTCTCTTCAGAAAGCTTCTGCAGCAGCAGAGCTGCACCTCCTGCTTCTTCATTTTCACATGACGGCAGGTTGGCTTTGCGGCTCCTGGAACGCTTTTCCTGATCCGTGTCATGACAGGTTCCTGTGTTTTGTTGTTGAACAGATGGAGGAGTCTCTGAGGCTCACAGCCTCCACACATGTCATAGCCCACTCAGACCCACATTAGAGAAGGGCTGGTACCAGTCGGACCATCCAAAGTGAAACAGTTGCTGGGGAGAAACCCAGGTTGGTTGTTCTGGGACAACATTGCCCCCCAACCCACTCTCTTACTGTCATAGATGACAGCAACCATTACAAAAGCCCGTTCCATTTCAGCAATCTCTGTGGCATCTATGAGCCCCCTAAGAGAAAGCATCCCCTCTGCTGACGCTGCTGACGCAGAGTCAGCTCAGGTTTGACGTCACAGAGCTTACACTTAATGCTGTTTTTAACATCTTCTTGTATCATTTTTCTGATGATGGAGAGCAAAGAAAAACTTGTTTAAGATAAAATTTGCATTTCTGAGTATTTCTGTATTCAAATCATTATGAATTAGGAGCAGATGAAAAAATGACGTTAGAAGAAGATCATATTTGTGTCATAGAAAACACGCTGGGCACCATTGGTAACACGAATTCACGAATTCACGAATTCCGGTGACACTGCAAACACGATTGTTTGCAGTGTCACCGGACTCCCCAAAGCTCAAAGCAGCATTTCTGCATTCAAAAGTGCAAACACCGTCCTGA
Organism: Oryzias woworae; assembly: GCA_016861445.1. Lineage (NCBI taxonomy): Eukaryota > Metazoa > Chordata > Actinopteri > Beloniformes > Adrianichthyidae > Oryzias > Oryzias woworae. Next base: position 60,743 of record BOLG01001547.1, read on the forward strand.
AGTCCAGCTGCTCTGCTGGGAGACACGGTTCTCTGGAGTCCAGCTGCTAAAGTAATGAAACACAACCAGAGTATGGTGCTCACATGCACCACGTTTTTGTGATGTCACAATGCTTGTAGAGTTAACCATTATCTCCCGTTAGCCAAACAACATTTTGTTCTTATTTTATTCAATTCAAGCTTTATTTATAAAGCACTTTCCATGCTGCAGCAACACAAAGTGCATTCCTACTAAATATGCTCAGAGTCTAAAGATTGTTTTCTTCAGTCAATGGTTTCCTGTCCAGTTCATCACTGGCAGTGATGCACACTGGTGCACAGCTAATCACAACATTTGATTCCGCCACCTGCAGACTCGTCAGAGTCAATGCAGCTTATTTTTTACAATAAATCCAAATGAAAAGAAGCTGATTTTACTCGGTCCTTCATGTTCCGGTGAAGTTTAAACCCTTCAGGGTCTCCAGAGGATGGACCACAGATCCTGTGATCTCGGGGGCTGGGGTGTTTTTGTAAACCACACTTTCTTCTCAGTTAATTATGCATCTGGAGAGCTTCTCTGTTGGACTCAGAGCTGCAGTAGAGCTGCTGCAGTGTCAGGGTCAAAGGTCACTTCATCACATGACCCCCCACCCCCACAGGTCATCAAACCTAAAATGAGAAAATGAGAGGCTGCATCTTATGCTGAAGGTGATGGGGGTGCTGGTGGCGAGGCGGTAGTGCATGCTGGGTAATTGGAGCTCATCCTCCCCTACATTTTGACACTATGAGGCAATTTATTGCCCCTCTTGGGCAACTTGGCTACCCATCTAATTGCAATATTAGCGTGTAATAATGGCGGTGTGGCGGTGATCCGTCAGCTCCGCGTTCTGCTGCCTCTGCAGTATTTCTGCCATTAACGAGTAAACGGGGAAAACAAAGCAACCTTTGAGAGGAGCATCACCACGCATTTATATTCACACACACACGCCATTAGCGAGCCCCCCAGCTGACGCTCCGTGCTCCACGCCCACTAACATGCCCACAGGCCCATTTTATTAGACACACCCCGCTCCCCCAGAGGTTACAGCTTGTGTCGGATCAAATGGGGGGGTAAAAGTCCAAACAAGCGGGTTTGATTTACTTTAGAAAGAGTCCTCACTGCAGCGGCAGCACCGCAGCATTTGCATGACGTGACGCTGAAAGCGGCGTGTTTCAGCATGGGGGGAGGGGGCACATAAATCTGCTTTTCTTAACAGAGAAACAAGTGGTACTGCCAGTAAACCCCGGGAAAGATGTACGCAAAACAAAAGTGTGTTTGTGCTCTTGTACGCTTTTGCTCTTGTATGTGTGAGTATTGTGTTTTTGTGTCTGTGTTATTGTGCATGTGTGTTATTGTGCATGTGTGTTTTTGTGCATGTGTGTTTTTGTGTCTGTGTTATCGTGCATGTGTGTTTTTGTGTCTGTGTTATCGTGCATGTGTGTTTTTGTGTCTGTGTCATTGTGCATGTGTGTTTTTGTTTCTGTGGTATTGCATTATGTGCATTTATGAGTGTGTTTCTGTATGTGTTTTTGTGCGTGCAATTTTTAGTGTATACATGTATTTTTATGTTTGTTTTGAGCATGTTTTTGTGTGTGTTTTCATGTACATTTATGTGAGTGTGTTTTTGTGTGTTATTGTGCATGTGTGTTTTTGTGCATGTGTGTTATTGTGCATGTGTGTTTTTGTGTCTGTGTTGTTGTGCATGTGTGTTATTGTGCATGTGTGTTATTGTGCATGTGTGGTTTTGTGTCTGTGTTATTGTGCATGTGTGTTTCTGTATCTGTGTTTTTGTGTATGTGTGTTATTGTGCATGTGTGTTTCTGTGTCTCTGTTATTGTACATGTGTGTTTTTGTGTCTGTGTTATTGTGCATGTGTGTTATTGTGCATGTGTGTTTTTGTGTCTGTGTTATTGTGCATGTGTGTTATTGTGCATGTGTGGTTTTGTGTCTGTGTTATTGTGCATGTGTGTAATTGTGCATGTGTGTTTTTGTTTCTGTGGTATTGCATTATGTGCGTTTATGAGTGTGTTTCTGTATGTGTTTTTGTGCGTGCAATTTTTAGTGTATACATGTATTTTTATGTTTGTTTTGAGCATGTTTTTTGTGTGTGTTTTCATGTACATTTATGTGAGTGTGTTTTTGTGTGTTATTGTGCATGTGTGTTTTTGTGCATGTGTGTTATTGTGCATGTGTGTTATTGTGCATGTGTGTTTTTGTGTCTGTGTTGTTGTTCATGTGTGTTATTGTGTCTGTGTTAACATGCATGTGTGTTATTGTGCATGTGTGGTTTTGTGTCTGTGTTATTGTGCATGTGTGTTTCTGTATCTGTGTTTTTATGTATGTGTGTTATTGTGCATGTGTGTTTCTGTGTCTCTGTTATTGTACATGTGTGTTTTTGTGTCTGTGTTATTGTGCATGTGTGTTATTGTGCATGTTTGTTTTTGTGCATGTGTGTTTTTGTGTCTGTGTTATTGTGCATGTGTGGTTTTGTGTCTGTGTTATTGTGCATGTGTGTTATTGTGCATGTGTGTTTTTGTGTCTGTGTTATTGTGCATGTGTGTTATTGTGCATGTGTGTTTCTGTATCTGTGTTTTTGTGTATGTGTTATCGTACATGTGTGTTATTGTGCATGTGTGTTTTTGTGTCTGTGTTATTGTGCATGTGTGTTATTGTGCATGTGTGTTTCTGTATCTGTGTTTTTGTGTATGTGTTATTGTACATGTGTGTTTTTGTGTCTGTGTTATTGTGCATGTGTGTTATTGTGCATGTGTGTTTTTGTGCATGTGTGTTTTTGTGTCTGTGTTATTGTGCATGTGTGGTTTTGTGTCTGTGTTATTGTGCATGTGTGTTATTGTGCATGTGTGTTATTGTGCATGTGTGTTTTTTTGTCTGTGTTATTGTGCATGTGTGTTATTGTGCATGTGTGTTTCTGTATCTGTGTTTTTGTGTATGTGTTATCGTACATGTGTGTTATTGTGCATGTGTGTTTTTGTGTCTGTGTTATTGTGCATGTGTGTTATTGTGTCTCTGTTATTGTACATTTGTGCATTTGTGTCTGTGTTAACGTGCATGTGTGTTTTTGTATCTGTGTTATCGTGCATGTGTGTTTTTGTGTCTGTGTTAACATGCATGTGTGTTTTTGTATCTGTGTTATCGTGCATGTGTGTTTTTGTATCTGTGTTAACGTGCATGTGTGTTTTTGTGTCTGTGTTATTGTGCATGTGTGTTTTTGTTTCTGTGGTATTGCATTATGTGCGTTTATGAGTGTGTTTCTGTATGTGTTTTTGTGCGTGCAATTTTTAGTGTATACATGTATTTTTATGTTTGTTTTGAGCATGTTTTTTGTGTGTGTTTTCATGTACATTTATGTGAGTGTGTTTCTGTGTGTTATTGTGCATGTATTTTTTTGTACGTGTGTTTGTGAGTGTGAATGTATGCTCGCATGTTTTTGTGTATGTGTGCTGGGATGTGCAGCAGGGTCTTCTCACAGTGAGGTGAAAGTGCAAACCACTCTCCATCGTGCCCTCCCATTTTAGACCCAAAACGGTGAATTTGTTAACAAACCAAATCAATCCAAGTTTGAGAGCAACAGTAGCGGTCCAGACGGAACAGAAAGAACGGGATGTTTCTTCTGGAACAAAGAAAAAAGCTCAGGAGTCTGTTAAGAGGAACAAAAGGTGGGAAAAAGATAGCCGACCGGGAGGGAGGTCAGGTAGATCCAGGTCAAAGGTCAGAGGAAGCTTAGGCTTGATAACAGAGGTCACCAGAGTCACTTTTGCCTCCAAACTTCATCAGGTCTTCAGATCAGCTGAGGAACAGGACTCCGTTTCTATGGCGATGCTTCCAACCCTCCTTCACCAAGTGCTACAAAGCCTGGATGTGGGGGTTTAGACCCCTCCGTGAGAGACGGATCACACCTCTCACTGGTCAAACCTTTGACCTCTGGGAGGTTTTGAGGAAGACGGCCTTTCCTGTTCTAACACCAATGCAGAAAAAGACAAACAAGTTCAACAGAGACCCGAATGATCCAGTCTGACGCTACAGAACCTAGTCTGCACAGAGTCATGACCCAGCAGATGACCTCTGAGGGAAAGACTGACAGAAACTGCGTCCAACATCAGAATCTGAGCCCACAAACCCCATGAAGCTGGGGGGGTTGGGAAAGTTCATGCTCACACAGATGAAAAACAGAGTGACTGAACGTTCCAGACGCTTGGATCCGAGCTGCCGGATCGGAGCTTTGCCTTCATGGTGTTGATTAAACGCTCACACACAAACACGAGGTGAGAAACGAAGGAAAAGCGAAACAAAGGAAGCAGAGGCTGACAGCTTTTCAAAGCTCCTTTATTCCAGAGGAATGCAGCAGATGCTCCAAAACACCTGACTGGAGTTTCACACAAGGAACCCAACAGGAAGCTGCAGGAGGATGTGAAAAACACAACATGCTGCGTCTGAACCGTGCTGCCTTCACTGACAGCAGATTTACCAGGAATTCTAAAGCTCTTTAGCAGTTTCAGCAAGCAAACATGGCATGAGACCCAGAACATTGAAGATCAATGATGGTGCAGATGGAGGACAATACCTGTCGATGATGACGGGGTCGGACGGAGTCTCGTTCCGGTTCCCGCAGCTCTTCTTGTCGCAGCATCGACTGTGAAAAAGAAAAAAGAGGAAAGCAAAGACCTGGACGTGAGTCAAGTTTAGGCTTTGTCACATTTCTATTCTGTTCCAAAAAGGTTGCAGGTCAAACTTGCTATGGTTCTACACTGGGAGTTATCATGGAATGGTCAAGGCGGGCCCGGGGTCAAGGCGGGGCCGAGGTTATTTTTTACCATAAATAAACAGTAATTTATCGTTCCAAATAACCTGGTTTGTTTTCAAACGCTTTGAGAGGCATCTTAAAATCCTTACAGGTGTCATGATAAAATAACCATAACCCTAGTAGTATGTTATAAGTAGTATGTTATAAGTAGTATGTTATAAGAAGTATGTATAAGTAGTATGTTATAAGTAGTATGTTATAAGTAGTATGTTATAAGAAGTATGTTATAAGTAGTATGTTATAAGTAGTATGTTATAAGTAGTATGTTATAAGAAGTATGTTATAAGTAGTATGTTATAAGAAGTATGTTATAAGTAGTATGTTATAAGAAGTATGTTATAAGTAGTATGTTATAAGAAGTATGTTATAAGTAGTATGTTATGAGTAGTACGTTATAAGAAGTATGTTATAAGTAGTATGTTATAAGAAGTATGTTATGAGTAGTATGTTATAAGTAGTATGTTATAAGAAGTATGTTATAAGTAATATGTTATAAGTAGTATAAGAAGTATGTTATAAGTAGTATGTTATAAGAAGTATGTTATAAGTAGTATGTTATAAGTAGTATGTTATAAGAAGTATGTTATAAGTAATATGTTATAAGAAGTATGTTATAAGTAGTATGTTATAAGTAGTATGTTATAAGAAGTATGTTATAAGTAATATGTTATAAGTAGTATGTTATAAGTAGTACGTTATAAGAAGTATGTTATAAGTAGTATGTTATAAGAAGTATGTTATGAGTAGTATGTTATAAGAAGTATGTTATAAGTAGTATGTTATAAGAAGTATGTTATAAGTAGCATGTTATAAGTAGTATGTTATAAGAAGTATGTTATAAGTAATATGTTATAAGAAGTATGTTATAAGTAGTATGTTATAAGAAGTATGTTATAAGTAATATGTTATAAGAAGTATGTTATAAGTAGTATGTTATAAGTAGTATGTTATAAGAAGTATGTTATAAGTAGTATGTTATAAGAAGTATGTTATAAGTAATATGTTATAAGTAGTATGTTATAAGTAGTATGTTATAAGTAGTATGTTATAAGAAGTATGTTATAAGTAGTATGTTATAAGAAGTATGTTATAAGTAGCATGTTATAAGTAGTATGTTATAAGTAGTATGTTATAAGTATGTTATAAGTAGTATGTTATAAGTAGTATGTTATAAGTGGTATGTTATAAGAAGTATGTTATAAGTAATATGTTATAAGAAGTATGTTATAAGTAGTATGTTATAAGTAGTATGTTATAAGAAGTATGTTATAAGTAGTATGTTATAAGAAGTATGCAAGTAAGTTTTCCAGCTGTGGTCTTTGGCGAGGATCACGTCTTTTCAACCAGAGCCCAACCTTGGAATTGCTACGGGCATGCTTCTGTGTTGTCCAGGAAAAATTATTGCAGCTCCTTTACTGCTGGTTTTCCTAAGGCGTCAGTGATGATGCTGCAGCTGGTTTAAAATGCAGCGACTACATTTATCTGTGATGCTAAGAAGTTCGAGCAAAGAACCCGATCCTGGTCTCATGCCAATGGCTACCAGTCGAATATTTGATTTTATTAAAATGTTTTTACGTTAAAGTCACTCACAGGTACCTTACCTTACCTTGCTAGTTTGTCTTCAAAACACACCCCCCACACCAACCCCCCCCCCCCTAAATTTTCTGCAATCTTTGGACCAGTGTGTGCTGCTGGTTCTAAGAACCAGATGCAAGTTCTACCGTGTTGGCTTCTAAACTGGAATAACCTGCCACCGGAGGTCAGAGAGGCCACCCTCTTGGAGAGTTTTAAAGCCAAACTTTTTCTCCATTACCGCACCATCGTATTGGCAAAGCTGATCTTTTAATATGTGTTTAATTCTGGTAAAAGTGTTTTCATCTTTTATGTTTTATTTTCATTCAATGATTGAATACTTAAAAAAATGAATGAACTGATGGATGGATGGATGGATGGATGGATGGATGGATTATTAAATAAATGAGAGAGTGAGTGAGTGAAATAAAACTGTTTCCATTTAAGAACACTTAAGAGACAAAGACAACCTCTACTATCATAAATAAGCTGGGGGAGCGTTCCCATGCACTCATGAGTTCTGCACACGAAGAAGCACAATTTTATAAGAGGGGGTGTTCCACTGCAGTGTAAAAGTTGGTTAAGCTTTCACAGGAAGTGATAGAGAGTGATGTCATGCAGGTTTCATGCTCTATGATCTCAGTGAAATTCTTCAAGCACAACTTGACCTATATTTTAGATTTGAAAAGACTGACGTATTATTCTACGATGGAAGTGTTGTAGTCAAAGTGTCTTTCCGACCTGCTGTAACTGTGGTCTAATTCTAATTTCTGCTAAAGTGTACAAAAATGTGATTTCATGAGTTTTATGAGCAACAAGGAGATCGCCATTGAATAGATACGGTGTACAGCTAGTTAGGGTCCAAGCCAAGGTCACTAAAAACTGGACGACACTGAGCAAAGGTGGCACACTGTGGACCCCCACCATCTCCCATCAGCCCTGACAGTGAGCCAGCCGTCTGGGCAGCTCTTCGCCAGAGAAGTCAGTCAGGTATACAGAGGGCAAACACGCCGGTGAGCGCTTTATCCAAACGGCCGCCAGGACCCGTGGAGACGTCGGGGGCGAGGGGGTTCCAGCCTCAAATGCACAGGCTGAAGGGTGAAGACTCATAAGTCTTTTTGTGAGGAGTGACAAACCGTCCCTGTCTGAGTCCAGCACACTCTCATACCTGTAGGACAGTAGGTCAGTGAATGCACCATAAGTTTAAACATCTATATTCCTAAGATTTTCTTTGGTTTTTATTAATACCGGAGCAGAAATCCTACTCTAGATTTGTTAAAATAAGGTTTTAATGCCTGCGTGGCTCAGCTGGAATGATAATAGTCAGCAGTGCTCAACATTTGAATTGAACAGAATTGTATTTTTAATGGTCTCGAGCTTAGAAAGAAATGTCTGCTTTAAGAGAAATGCAGCTTAAATTCACCTTTTATTTTCCTACAGAAAGACTGCTGTCGCTGCTTTTTCTTCCATGTTGATCTGAAAAAGCAGCAGTTTAGACTGGAGTGATGATACATGCATGAGATTCAAAAGCCAAACTCATCCATCATGTCTTTCTGCAACAGTTTTTATGAAAATATTGATTCTAAACATCTTATTTCCTTGGGAATTGGGAGTGTTTTCACTGCCCTGAGCAGTGCCTGCAGGCACAACCAGAACCAATCAGAAGGCAGCAAAACAGGCCCTGTTCAGCTGCCTCGCCAACCTGGCAGCAGAGCCCACTTCACATCCAAAAGCTCAGAGATGAAAAGCCAGAGGAGAGTGCTTTATTTGTGTGTGCAGTTAAACAAAGGTTAGTGGACCCTGAACGCAGCACATCAGTACAGCGGACAACTAACTCAACTGAAACTTCCTGTTGACTTATGTGTAGAACATCCTCTGGAACCCTTTAGAAGTTCTTCACAGAAAAGATTCACGCCCTGCAGCTGTCAAACGTCTGGATGTTTGTCCAACTGAAGCTGAAGGATCTGCAGCTGCCTGTGACGACGAAACAATGATCATTGGGACGGCGTGGACTCCTGGCCAGCTTTTCTATCTAAGAACAGGGAGATGGCATCCTTCCTTCAGGCCTCTAATGGAAGGGAGGGGCTTTAAGACGTCTTCTGCTGACTCTTAAAAATTAATCGAACTGCATATGACCTGCGCTGTCCAATTACACTCCTGCATTGGCCCCATGCTGTCCTGAATCAAATTGGCATTTGACAAACAAGCGTCAAATCGAGGCAGCGAATGCCAAATGAGACGCTTTATGAATCATTTATCAGTCTGTTTGATCTGTAAGTACAGAAAAATCAGAAAGTAAGCGCTGTGTTTGTGTCTGTCAGGCTCTGCGACTGCTGCCGCCCAACGCGCCACCATAATTTATTCCCCCAGCTACTTGGAACCATTAGTGAAAGTTCCAGGAGACCAATTAGCATTAGAAACCCACTGGTGCTGCTGTGGTGACACGCTCCTCCAAACTGCCAAAGAAGTGTTATAAACAAACTGGACCCCAGGAGCACAGCCGGGGCCCCTCCCGGGACCTGGGGCTGGGCGTCCAAATGATTGCCTTAATAGTGTTTCCCCCCAGGCCAGAGACGGGTTAACACAACAACCAGATAACAACCGAAAGAAGCAACAGACACTCACAAACACACAAATACAAACTCAAACACTTGAACACACAGAGACAATCACACACATCACAGACTCACACGCACAAACACACACACACAAATACTTGCAGATACAAACTCACACACTCACAGACTCACAAACACACACACACAAATATTTGCAGCCACAAACTCACACACTCACAAACACACACAGACTCACACACAATCACACTCACACAAACACACACACACAAATACTTGCAGATACAAAGTCACACACTCACAGACTCACAAACACACACAGACTCACACACAATCACACTCACACAAACATACACACACAAATACATGCAGATACAAACTCACACACTCACATAAACAGACTCACACACAGACTCACAAACACACACACACAAATACATGCAGATACAAACTCACACACTCACATACACAGACACACACAGACTCACAAACACTAACACACACAAATACTTGCAGAGACAAACTCACACATAATCACACTCACACAAACATACACACACAAATACATGCAGATACAAACTCACATACACAGACACACACACAGACTCACAAACACTCACACACAAATACATGCAGACACAAACTCACACACTCACAGACTCACAGACAGACACACAAACACACACAGACTCACAAACACACACAAATACTTGCAGATACAAAGTCACACACAGACTCACAAACACACAGACTCACAAACACACACACACAAATGCATGCAGATACACACTCACATGCACAGACACAGACTCACAAACTCACACACTCACATACACAGACTCACACACAGACTCACAAACACACAGACTCACATACAAACACCCACACACAAAGACTCACACACACAAATACAAACTCAAACACACACAGACAATCGCACACACTCTCAGACTTACACTCACAAACACAAACACACAAACACACATACACAAATACATGCAGACACAAACTCACACACTCACAGTCACAAACACACACACACAAACACACATACACAAATACATGCAGACACAAACTCACACACTCACAGACTCACACACAGACTCACAAACACACACAAATACATGCAGATACAAACTCACACATTCACAGACTCACAAACACACACAGACTCACACACACACAAATACATGCAGATACACACTCAAATACACAGACGCACACACAGACTCACAAACATACAGACTCACATACAAACACCCACACATAAAGACTCACACGCACAAATACAAACTCACACACTCAAACACACACAGACAATCGCACACAGTCTCAGACTTACACTCACAAACACACATACACAAATACATGCAGATACTAACTCACAAACACACACACACAAATATTTGCAGCCACAAACTCACACACTCACACACTCACAAACACACACAGACTCACACACAATCACACTCACACAAACACACACACACAAATACTTGCAGATACAAAGTCACACACTCACAGACTCACAAACACACACAGACTCACACACAATCACACTCACACAAACATACACACACAAATACATGCAGATACAAACTCACACACTCACATAAACAGACTCACACACACTCACACAAACATACACACACAAATACATGCAGATACAAACTCACATACACAGACACACACACAGACTCACAAACACTCACACACAAATACATGCAGACACAAACTCACACACTCACAGACTCACAGACAGACACACAAACACACACAGACTCACAAACACACACAGACTCACAAACACACACAAATACTTGCAGATACAAAGTCACACACTCACATACACAGACTCACAAACACACAGACTCACAAACACACACACACAAATGCATGTAGATACACACTCACATGCACAGACACAGACTCACAAACTCACAAACTCACATACACAGACTCACACACAGACTCACAAACACACAGACTCACATACAAACACCCACACACAAAGACTCACACACACAAATACAAACTCACACACTCAAACACACACAGACAATCGCACACAGTCTCAGACTTACACTCACAAACACACACACACAAACACACATACACAAATACATGCAGACACAAACTCACACACTCACAGTCACAAACACACACACACAAACACACATACGCAAATACATGCAGACACAAACTCACACACTCACAGACTCACACACAGACTCACAAATACATGCAGATACAAACTCACACACTCACATACACAGACACACACAGACTCACAAACACACACACACAAATACATGCAGATACAAACTCACACACTCACATACACAGACACACACAGACTCACAAACACTAACACACACAAATACTTGCAGAGACAAACTCACACACAATCACACTCACACAAACATACACACACAAATACATGCAGATACAAACTCATATACACAGACACACACACAGACTCACAAACACTCACACACAAATACATGCAGACACAAACTCACACACTCACAGACTCACAGACAGACACACAAACACACACAGACTCACAAACACACACAAATACTTGCAGATACAAAGTCACACACTCACAGACTCACAAACACACACAGACTCACACACAATCACACTCACACAAACATACACACACAAATACATGCAGATACAAACTCACACACTCACATAAACAGACTCACACACAGACTCACAAACACACACACACAAATACATGCAGATACAAACTCACACACTCACATACACAGACACACAGACTCACAAACACTAACACACACAAATACTTGCAGATACAAAGTCACACACTCACATACACAGACTCACAAACACACAGACTCACAAACACACAGACTCACATACAAACACCCACACACAAAGACTCACACACACAAATACAAACTCACACACTCAAACACACACAGACAATCGCACACACTCTCAGACTTACACTCACAAACACACACACACAAACACACATACACAAATACATGCAGACACAAACTCACACACTCACACTCACAGTCACAAACACACACACACAAACACACATACACAAATACATGCAGACACAAACTCACACACTCACAGACTCAAACACAGACTCACAAACACACACAAATACATGCAGATACAAACTCACACATTCACAGACTCACAAACACACACAGACTCACACACACACAAATACATGCAGATACACACTCACATACACAGACGCACACACAGACTCACAAACATACAGACTCACATATAAACACCCACACATAAAGACTCACACGCACAAATACAAACTCACACACTCAAACACACACAGACAATCGCACACAGTCTCAGACTTACACTCACAAACACACATACACAAATACATGCAGATACTAACTCACACACAGACTCACATAGACAGATACACACACAGATTCACACACACAGTCTCACAGACAGATCTTCTGAGACAGTGAATCAGAAGTTGCAGCCAGAACCCCCAAGACCCCCAGTGGAAAAGCATCCACCCAGACCAGGGCTGGAGGGGCCATTACAGGAGCCCCCAGCACAGCCAGAGACCACTGCCCTGGCCATGCCCAGGATCCAGCCAGGGCCCAACCCCACCAAGACAAGGTCCAGACAAGGGGCCTACTACCGGGATGCCTCAGCGTCTAACAAACGGCCAAGAAGTGCCAGACTCCTCTGACACAAACCACCCCCAACCCCCCGGCAGAGACAGAGCCCCCATCCCCCGCAAAGAAGAAGGGCTGTAATAATCCATTTGGTAACATTTCAGTTTTTAAAACAAGGAGCTCATTAGAGAACATGGAGTTTCTGATGTCATTAGTGCTGGATTTGCCTCATTTTCCTGCAATTCAATTATTCATTAGAGTTTGTTTGATCATGAATTTCAGCGCAGAGAAAAAGAGGGATAGAAAAAGAGAAGAAAAGACGAATTCAGAACTTGAAAAAAAATCATTGTCAGGAATGGATCCATCAGAGGAACAGGTCACAGTGGATGTTCTGGAAGCAAATGGAGATGTTTGGATACGCTGAGAGGAGGAAGAGGGATGATGATGGTAAAGGATGCTGAGCTTGGAGGAACCAGGAAAAAGGAGGAAGACCAAAGAGCAGTTCATGGATGAAGGAGGACATGAGGGAGGGGGAAGCAAAGCAGAAGGTTAAAAGGAGGCAGATAGTTCACAGTGGCGCCCTTAAAGGGAGCATCCAGCAGTCAAAGAACATTAGTTTCTATCAAATAGAAACCCCGCCCCCTCACCTGCGCCTCCTCCCTTAGGGAGGTTTCTTTTTTGGATTGGGAATGGGAGGTGGTTTTTACCTGCACATGATCTCATGTGTGAGGAGGACGCGGCACATCTCTGGGTTCTTGTCCTGGCCTTCATACAGGATGGGCTGCACAAACACAAACACACTGTTAGGGTGACAACAACAGGAACATCCAAACCCGTCACCCTAAAAGAAGCTGTTCTTTCCATCTACACAACAAAGTCACATGTATGTAAACGCCAGGTTACATGAATGGCAAACAAGCAAGCGTGAACCACAAAGCTTCTATGAAACAAAATGAGAAAAACATTGATCTGAAATAAACCAATTTGGGTTTAGACTCACGATCCCGCAGTAACGAGCGTTTAAATTACAGCCAATGCATCTGATGTTTTTTATGATGAAAGCAATATGGGAGGAAGAACGCCTCTTTATTCTCAGAAATATTAGAGGCATTAACATCCAACCTGAAGTCAAGTCCTTTCATTTCTGATAATGGACAACTTCAAGGTCATCATCGCGCTCATCCCATGGTCACTAGCAAAAAACCCTGTTAAATCTATTATTAGTATTTCAATTTTGCTACTTTTTAGGCTTAAATTGTTTTTCACAAGAAGCAGAGTACTTGATCCGCGGTGTGACTTGTTGTCATGGTAACCTTTGGGTCACTGTGCTGCAGCTGTTGTATGTGGACGAACCAGCAGAGGAAAAGTGGTCTATGTGCTAAACGTCACGCTAAGTGTTTCAAAGCATTGTTTCAGAGGGAAAGCTCTTCCTACTTCAAGCTAAAGTTGGTTTCATAGAAACAAAGTCCAAAAAAAGTTCCTACATTGCTTTGATTGAAGAAATATCCACAATTAACTCTGATCATTAAATGTGGAAAAACAAACAAACCAGATATGTCATTAACTTGTAAATTATCCATAAACATGTGTTTACCCTGTCTCAAGCAATGAGGGAAGACAGGCGGCAGACATGTTGGTGTAGGCGGGATCCAAAGTCTTATGTCCTCTAAAGTGATGGGAAAAATTCCGGTTGAATCGGAAGGACTTCTTTAAGGTGGTATTCAGATTGGAAAAGTCTGTTGTTTTAGACCAAGTCTGTTAACTTTGGTCCGGACCCAGTCCTGAAGATTGCGTTTGGTCCGTTTTCAGACTGCCATCTACTGGACATTTCTGTTTTGAACCACAGCTGGTAAACAAAACCATGTGACTAAAGATCTCTTTGGTCATTGGCCAGGAATTACAAGGCCGGGTCAAAACAACAAAAGATAAATGGAGGTGCAGCGCTTTGCGGTCCTTTTCAAGGCAGTTCTCTTTTGAAAACATTATAATTTGATTACAGATTGCAAGTATTAACGTCAGGTACAACACTTTAATGCTGAGGAGACACGCTGCAAGGTGGTCACTAGCAAGAAGACGAGACGTGTGTGCTTTAACTCGGAGGACGCTAGCAGCTGCAGTACTGAGGAGATGTCGGCTAAGAAGGTCCACTGATAAGTGTTTCTGACATATAGAAAGTCACATGAGAAACGGCGTGAGAAGCAATATGTTTCACGTTAAAAGTTGTATAAACGAGCCTGAATTCCATATTTCAATAACTTTCTGAGATTCATTGTTGCGCTGCAACTCTGTTTACATCCCGTAATGCCCGGCGACAGTGGCCGTTTGGTCCACTTTGAGTAAGGAGCCTATTTATATTATTATTATTATTATTATCATTATTATTATCATTTGATTATGGGCTGAGGAAACTCAGAGCAAACCAGAGCTCAAGTTGACTGGAAAAGAAGTGAGAAATGGAATGAACAGCCAAATGTGTTAAGTCTGATACAGCCTAAGTTTCAGGGGTCTCCTGCAACAATCAGAAGCAGTTTCTTTGGATTTTGCTTGTTATCTACAAGCATATCTCAAGCTTTCACAGACAGCTTAGCCTTCGCATTCGCTGTAATATACACAGCAGTTGCTATTGCTAATGTGAACACTCAGGGCACTAGAAACAGTCTACATTTAACAACAACAAACTCAAAACTAACAGAGCTGGTCCTTCTTGGTGTTTTGTTTGCAGACATGTGCTCCTCAAAGAGATGCTAGGGGTCAGGAGAAGGTGCAGTTGATGTCAGAGAGCGCGTCCACGAGAACATCTAAAACCTTAATGCTGGAGATTTAGCTCTAGCATTTACATTCTTTTCTCTGCGGTAACTCTTCAACCATTTGTGAAGTTAACGTAATTCCACCAGATTCTGAAGCGGAGAAAAGCAGCTTTGCACTGATTTGCATCGCTTTACATTAATGAGGTGTTTAAGCATAAACGGGTGGAAGAGCTACGGTAAATCAAAGATTGCGTGTTATTAGGCATCACCAGTGACATCTCTGGTGTTAAATGGTTAAACGACAAAGAATAGAATCACACCAGACTATAAAACACTCAGTAAAGCCCCTTAAACCCACCCCCCTACCCTCTGGACCTGCCTAACTTATATCCTTGTATTCATGTTGGTACAATTTCTATTACTATTACTCAGCCTGGCTCCCACAGAGGGGGCCCCTGACAAGTGCTTGCAGGGTCTTATTGACCCTTGAGGACTACCCCCGCCACTGATCATGTTCCTCCTACTTTTACTGAGACATCTGATTGGTCAGTTTATAACTTCAATAACAGAGAAAACTTCATGGAAAAAATGAGAACGATCAACAAGATGTTCAAACATATCAGAGCAACAATGGTCATCCTGACCAATAGAATGATATATCTGTTTATTTCTCTATAGAAGTCTGTGGGATTTTGGCTTCTTGGAACTTCTTGGTGTTTGAAACACCAGGGGGGAGGAGGGGCCACTCAGTCCAGTTCTCAGATACAGTCAATGGTCAGGTTTGACTGTGACCCAGTGAGGTTGGTGGTGGTGGTGTGTCACAGAGAATGTGTCAGGATCATTGTCTCCACTGGGCCGTGGCTCCAGCACATTAGAGCCTATTGATCCGTTTGCGGACGCTTTGTTGGTATATTGATTGGTGACACTGTGACTAGCCTGAGATCTATGTGTATGTGTCTGTGGTTGTGCATGTGTGTGTTTGTGTCTGGGCCTGAGTGTGTTTATGCATTTGTGTGTTCCATGGTCTTTGTGTGGATGGCGGCTCACCTGTTTCGTCATAGAGTCAATCAGACGAACGTAAAGGTCCTGTTCTGTCCTGATGCCTGAAAAACATGTAACCACAGAGTGACTACTATGAAGTAATTCACGCGCACACAGACACACTTGGGTTCATGTGATCGCCATGAAAACAGCTCTAAAAACAGGCACAATTCCACGGTCATGTATATGTTTATGTTTGCTCTACTTGCTCCATTAATAAACAGCGCCCCATACCTCCCTCCCTTGGTAAACATGAGCACCGCTGCAGAGCTGTTTATTATTTATGGGGTGCTCTGCCTTTAAGTGTGCCCCCCGCTGCCGTCTTCCTGCAGCAGAACACCGATCTTCCTCCCCTGACAAATTAAATATCATCAGGGTGGCAGGTTTTTTCCTAGCCATGCATCCAGGCATAAACGGGACAGAGATGCGGCATGGAGGGAAGCGGGGGGAGCACCTGTTTGCATTGCGTCTGCTCTAATTGATCAGGATGCTGTGGCTGCTTGTTTGGTCGGTTCCTCGGCCTCCTAGTTGGCATGATTGAGTTTTCAGCCTGAATCCTAAATGACGCCGATCTTCAAGGTTACAAATGAGGTCAATTACCTGAAGTCCTACTGATTCATCTTCTGAACGAAAATGCTCTCTTAAGTCCAACATCATCTGCCCCTTCTGCTAGTCCTGGACCCCCCACTGAGGCTCAGACCCCTGTCAAGTTTCAACCACCCAAACCAGACAAAGCCAATTCAACGCTGCTAAAAACTCTTGATAAAGTGAACTTCCAGCTAAAAATGCTAAAGTGTGGGGTTCCAACCCTATGACATTTATTACGAGAGATGGCACGCTGACCTGATAACATTGTCCAAGATATGTAAAGAGCGACGCCATGTTGGGCATGTCAGTAAACAATGAGCTATGGCTTAGCAGATACAGTAAAATGACAATAAAATGCTTAATTTTGGTCTGATTTTACAACTATGATCTTCAGAAAACTAAAAAAATGAATTTACTGTATAAATCTAAAAAATAAAAATCATAATAATAATGAGACTTGTGCCATGGTATCAATGTTTCTGTACAAAGTGCAACACATCAACAACATTTCAAACATTTTTATAGATAAATATGTCATTATATAGGAAACACAATGCATTCCTGATGCATGGTTGTGATTTCATTCAAATCCAACCACAGACTAAGATTTACACAAACTCTTCGGTCTGTGTTTCAAAACAGGTCAGTGGGTTGATAACATCATCGCAGACCGCTGGTCCATTGTATATGGACCGGTCTCCTCCCGAAGTGGAGCGACGGGGTCGGGGCAGACTGAGATTAGTGTAGCCAGGTCGACAGTCACGCCAGTCCAGAGAGCCCCGTGGACAGGAGTACAGTAAGCACTTCATCAACAGCCCTGGAGCGGCTACATGTTCTCCTTTATTGGCTGACAGTAATCATTTACTTCACTAATATTTTGGACCGGCATCTCGACATGTCCAATATGGCCTCAAACTTTACATATGCAACAAGCTGGTGTGCCATCTCTAGTCATATGTAACTCCTTACTCCAACTCATATCAGAGGAAGACCAACCATCTAGAGGAGAGCTGGGGGGATGTTTGCCCTCCCCCAAATCCAGCTGCTGTAGGTCATTGGAAAATGTGGACAAAATCCCCTCAGTTCTTTGGAGCAAATGTCTTTCTGCATTAAACATCAAAGCAGATTTTTTTCTTGGAAAACCAGAATCACTAACTCGATTGATCCGATTGCTTTATCCAAAAGAAAAAGCTGAGATGTTTTTCAATTTCCATTTGTGTCAAAAGCTTCATCTGTAGAAGCTCTTTAAAGAATCCTTTGATGCTGGTTTCTAGACTTACAAACTTTTGCTCAAAAATAAATTTAAGAAGAAGAAAAAAAGTTTTTTAAAAAAAGTCTTTAAAGTTCTATTCTTTATAGTTTCTGGGAATTATCTCTCAATATAAATAGCCTCTGGATATTATATGATAATAAGTTATTTTATGCTTTATATAGTATTTGAGCTGTTTGATAATTTATGAGATCCTGTAATTTTAATATCGACTATGAAAAGCTGATTAGTATGCTCCAGATAACCTACCTTATGTATGGTCCTAATTGCTCGTTTTTGTAGTATGTATAATGGACATGATGTGGATTTGTAATGACTTCCCCATTCTCCGTTACAGTATGTGAGGTAAGGAAGTATCATTGAGCAATACAAAGTGTGAAGCGTATTGCAGTCAAGATAGCGTTTACATTTATTTATTATTGAGATGTTTTTTGAGACTTTCCTTTGCAGTATTTGATTTTCTAAGTATACCTGTACTATGAAGTAGCTCCTGCAGATGCTCACTGAACCACCTTTACCTTCTTCAGATTCATTTTGTTTCTTTGTCCTCCAAACAAAGGGCGCTCACAGCACCGCCTCCCTTCGGATCTCTTCCTATGAACAGGGAAATCACAGATGTGCTGCTGCACACAGCAGGTCTTACCATTGCTGTAGAGCAGCTGTAATCTGTAGTGGATTCCATTGTTGGTCTTCTCTCCGTTGTACTCCTGTCAAACAAACACATGAGAAAACAGTGAAGGACATCAAACCAACAAGCTGACACCAGCTTAGCAAGGACCAAAAGCCCATCTGCACTAAAATTGTGTTGCGACATGATTGTGTGATTGTGACGCATGCATTTAGTTTGCTGTTCAGTTTCTACAAAAACGGTTTGACCCCAAATCTCAGCAGCTCATATTTCCTAAATGAGTCTCCAGCTTTAGGTTTTGTTGGTGCTGCTTTCTAACGAGCCAGTTCCCCCTTCACACTCTTTTTTTTTTAAATCACACCTGACCTGAGGATCCAGCCCTCCCCATGTCACCACAGGTCAGGTGATGTTAGATAAATCTGAAACTCTCCCTTCCTCCCGTCTTCTAGAAGGGATAGCTGCTCAGTGCCAAATGTAGCAGGCAGAGTTGGCCCAGTCCCAGTGCGCTTGGCGATCCAAGAGAGTAGAGGTCAAAGTTAAGGTGAGGCAGGTGAGTGGGTGGAAGTTTCTGTGCCAGCTGGCAGCCAATCACAGACAAACACCCCCAAACCTGCCTGGATGTTCTGGCTTTTACGTGTTAGAGCTCTAAGGCTGTGTTTAAACTCTGATAAACCCACTTTCTGTAGAACCTTCCCCAAGAAGCAGCATCTTGTTTAAGAGAAGACTTGGCCCAATCAAATAACTCCATCTTGCAGTGGGATTCATTAAAATCTTTTTGGTAACTGTTCTGGTTAACCTTGAGTTGAAAGAAATAACTACAACTAAGAGCAACAGAAACTACCTAAAACCCACAACTCTTAGAGCGAATATTAACCAGTATGAAAATGAAAATGTGAATATCAGCTCTAAACCTTACACACAGTCCACAATGGTCCTTAACAGTTTGAATAAAGAAATATTCATAAAAGCAATTTTAAGCTTAATGTTCTTATATATATGTCCTCCATCAAAAGAATGCCACAAGAACATATTAAAACACCGTTTTCATTTGAGTGGGTTTCAGGAAACCAGGTTTGGTCCAACAAATAATTCCAAAAGAAAGCCGGACTAATTTTCAACCCACAGAAGAACTTTGTTTCATTTCATTTCACGCATTTCACTTCTTTAAACTGACAGAGGATGAACATTAGTACTGCTGTAACATATTCAGTTGGGAGGACCAACATTAATCTTGCTGAAATGCCCCCACTTGTTTTGTTCTGCTTACTCACATCAATCAATCAAATGTCACACCGATCCACAGACCAATCAGAGGACCAGGTTATTTAGAAAGAAGGCTCTTAGTCCAGGAGCCACTTCTTAGTCTTAACGCGGAAGGTTTTAGAAAGCATCATTTTTAAGCAAGTTTTTTAAGCATGTTTTTATTCAGCTGAATGTGTTTCTCTTACACAATAACATGTTTGAGGTGAACCAGTCTGGTTTTAGAACGAACCACAGAGACAGTCCTGTTAAATATAGATCGTTAATCATGTTAGATGTGCCTCGGATTCAGGTCAGATCTCAGTATTAGTACTACTGGATCTAAGTGCTGCTTTTGACACTGTTGATCACCTGATCCTGTTAAACAGACTTAGAAGTCTTGGCCTTTCAGGGACTGTTATCCAGTGGTTCACTTCCTATCTCATGGAGAGAAACTTTATGGTAAACATGGACACTTACTTTTCTGGGGTCCACAAAATTGAATGTGGTGTGCCTCAAGGTTCCATCCTCGGCCCCTTGCTTTTTAACATCTACATGCTTCCTCTGGGGAATGTCATCAGGAAGCACAACATCAGCTTTCATAGCTATGCTGATGACACCCAGCTGATGACACAGGGCCAATAGAAGCACTTTTTAATTGTATTTTAGATGTGAAATCATGGATGGCAAATAATTTTCTGCAGCTCAACCAGGAGAAAACTGACATTTTGGTTATTGGTCCTGAAGCCAAGAGAGAGAAACAGTTTCTGAAACTTAAAGAAATTTCATTCAATTTTTCTGAAACAGTTAGAAACCTGGGCGTTATTTTTGACTCCAAGCTAACATTTATCCCACATATCATGTAGGTGATGAAAACTGGGTCCGCCCAATTCTCTCTCTTGCTAATATGGAGACGCTGATGCATGCTTTTATAATCAGTAGAGTTGATTATTGTAACGCCCTTCTAGCAGGTCTTCCAAAAAATAGCATTAAGAACCTTCAGCTTCTCCAAAATTCTGCTGCAAGAGTTCTTACCAAGACCAGAAGGCGAGCTCACATCACTCCGATTTTAAAATCCCTGCATTGGCTCCCCATCTGCTTCAGGATTGATTTTAAGATACTTTTATTGGTTTTTAAATGTCTTAACGGTCTTGCGCCTTCTTATTTATCTGATCTTTTAGTTAAATATGAACCCTCGCGGACCCTGAAATCATCGGGCAGTGGTCTATTGCTCATTCCAACTGTGAAAACCAAAAATTATGGAGAGGCATCTTTTTAATACTATGGCCCCCGTTTATGGAACAGTCTGCCAGAACAGTCTGTGTTAATTTATCTTGCTTTTATTCTTTTTATCAAATTTTTGATTTTACACTGGATTATTTTTATCTTATTTGAATATTTTTTATTCTCATGTTTTATTGCTTGTTGCTTTTATCAAATGCTCAATTTTAATTTTAGATTTATATTTTATTATTTTCAAATCCAGTGCCTCCTCGGCTGGGTCCTCTCCTTCTGGGTCACCTACGGTTCAGCTGTTGCAGCTCTAGATGGGGACCTGCCTCGCCACCTTGCTGTGGTGGGCTGGGTCTTCGCCTGCGATGCTGCATTAGACTGGCTATGTGGCTGGCTACTCTCCTCCATTAGTGCCTAGGTCTGCAGGACCCTCCGGGTCCACAGAGACCCCTTTGTGTGTTTATCAGTCTGTAACAAGCATTGGGGGGATCAGAGAGAAACACACAGAACAGGACTCACCTTGTCCTTCTCCACAAAGTCAACGTAGGAAGTCCTCTCAATCTCCACAGGCTGACCCTG
Source organism: Oryzias woworae (assembly GCA_016861445.1). Classification (NCBI taxonomy): domain Eukaryota; kingdom Metazoa; phylum Chordata; class Actinopteri; order Beloniformes; family Adrianichthyidae; genus Oryzias; species Oryzias woworae. Next base: position 82,703 of record BOLG01001547.1, read on the forward strand.
CCGGTCATACAACGCCAGCACAAAGTGGAAGAAATTGGACTTCCTGAGGTTAGATGGGGGTTGCTTCTCAAAGTGAGCTCGGGCCAACCCCACCCCACTGAAAAGAGAACACACAGTCTGATTTATTAAAGATCCTGCAGGACAACACCAGAGGAGGGACCATTTCAGGTCAGACCTTCCTTTGAACACTCATGCTGCAGAAGGTTCTGTCTTTTTGGTATAAACCTCCCTGCATCCATTCCTGGGTTCTGTTTTTTTTGTCCCTGGTGATTTGCTTAATTCAGTCAGGACTTGTGAGCGTTTCATAGCTGTAGTTATTAGCTAATGACAGGACTGCTTGCTTGATGCGTCTTTCTAAATCAAGATGATGGTGAATCTAAGCTAATATTAGATTGGACTGCTACAGAAGCTGCTTCCCCTGCAGCCATCGGGCTCTACGCTGCCTGTGGACAGTGGTTATTTGAGAAACAATGTCGCTATGAAGCCGCTGCTAATCCTCTTTGTTTTCTTCATCTAAACTCGTCTTTTCATCTTTGACCCACTTTGTGAAAATCTTTGTTTTGCCCGTCTGGACCTCTGTAGTGCCGCTTGGTGTTAGCATTAGCCACAGAATGCTTTTACGCTACAGCGTTTCTTAATAACAACCACAGAAATGTAACTCACAACTCCCACTCACGCTTCTTTGTATATTTTATTAGTATCAATGATTGGAAACACTTTTACAAATCATTTTTTATAAATAAAGCATTTTATAACCAGTTTTGTGACCAAAGAGTCCTTCTCTTCAGCACCCATGTGTTCTGGATCTGTTTCTCCTGCTTCAGGAGCCTGGCATGTTTGGCCAATGAAGCGTTAGATTTTGTTAAATGATCATTAAAGTAAACCGATTTTGTGCTTTCGATTCACAAACCTGATGAGGATCGCTGGTTTATCTGACTCCTTTCTCCTGGGAAGCGGATGGCAGATCTCAATATTTTTCAAATCCAAGGAAATGCCTTTAGAAGTGAGGAATGATCTGATTTGAGCCTCCACGGTCTCAGCTGTTGCCATAGCAGCCCTGCTAGCCTCCATGCTAACGTTAGCTGTGCCAGGCTTAGCTCTTGGTTTGAGTTGAAATCCCGTTAGAATGATATTATTCATTCTTACTGGTTGATCCATGTCGTTCTGTCTTCTGTCCAGGAGGTCAAGCCGATTATCCCGTTGTTCATTTCGTACCTTTTCTTGTCAGAATTCCTGCATAAGTTCCAGCAGAGGTGTTAGCTTAGCCTCCAATGCCAACAATGAAGTTAATTTGGCCTGGATGTCAGCTAATGCAACTTTAAGTTCTGCCAGTTCGGCCTTCAGTGCCATGTTCAGCTGTCTCTATTGCAGAATCTCTGCTGTTTAGCATAGAAATCGCTTCAAAAAACGTCAGGAATCGAGAGCCGAAAAAAACACATCCGCTCTGTCATGAACCAGAAATGATGTCCCCTCCTTTTTTCCACCATAACACCCCCCCCATCCTCTTTCTTCTTCTTTTCCACCCGGTCCAACAAAAAAAAGGATAAAGCAATAATTAATATCAGTAAAGTTTAAATTACAAAAGAGGTTTATTCAAATATGCACCTTGTATGTGTGAAGATTTATAATCCCGAATGTAACAGTAAAATCTGTCTAACACTAGAGGCTCTCTGATCTGTTTGCTCTGCTGTTGGACAGGACTTTAAAAAAAAAAAACATTTCTGTAACACTGAAAGATGCAGGCACTCCTCTGATTGGTCAGATCCAGATATTCTGCATCTCAGTGAAGATTTGCAAATAAAGTAAAAGAAAGACTGAAAACTTTTTGTTAAGAAAACTTAGGCCTGATCCGTATGAAAATTAGAGGGACTTGGTCCTCGTGAACATGTTTTCACAATCCTTGTGCAGCGGTATAGATGTGACGAGATCATCTATGTGGGTGGGTGGAACAATGCTGAACAGCGACCCCATAAGGCTGTCAGTGGTACTGTACACACTGTGGGAATAATGTACCGCTTCAAAAGTGTTGACAGCTTTTTGATTCCTTTGATGTGACAATAATATAAAGCTTTTATTCTGTAAATGTTTAATTTCATGAGAGCATTAACAAAACAGGGACGTTATTTCACATCAAATATTTTAAAGTGTAAACTTTACAGCTGATCTCCATCTTTCAGTGGATTCAAATATTTCAGAACAAATGTGTTTTTTCATCAAATCAATTTTACTTTTTACAGAAACTGGTTCAGGTGACAAAGACAGTTTTTGACTATATAAAACTCACTGTGATGTGCAGTAATGACACATTTGATGACATGTCTTCTGTTTTTGACAACACAGAGAGAAAAAATAAAGAAAGAAGAGAATGAGGCAGCAGAGAATGCAGTCTGGGGGTCTGAAAAAATTTTACGTTTACGAGTTTACGATGTAATAAATGTTGGATTTGCCTTATTTTGCTGCAATTCAATTATTCATAACAAATTGTAATGTTAATTTCAGTGCAGAGTGAGGGGAAAAGATAAAAAAAACAGTGAAATAAAATCAGATTCAAAGAAGCAAAAAGAAAAATGATTGTAAGTTTAATCTGGTGAATAAACTAAATTGTATTTTTTTCAGATAATTTAGTTTCCAGGTGCGATAAACGTCCTGCCTGAGTGTTGTTTCAGCAGCAGCAAATAGACTAAAAAAACACAGTGACCCTCTCTGTTAAATGCAAAGCAGTGGAGCATGCAGCGGCACCAAAGAAAATAGACACATCGATGCTACCAGAACAGAAAGTTATTCTAAAGGCTGTGTGAATGTGAGACATGAAAGAATGTCATTTATAAAAATGACATAATAACATGATAAAAAAAAAAACAGCAAATTTGTGTTTTCAGCGTCCTGTAGCTACAGCTGAATGGGGGCTGGTAACCGTATCGACAGAGGAAGTGGATGCTCCTGTAGGACCTAACCTGAGCGAGGGGGGGCGTCTCCAAAACGACAAGCCTTTTGTCCTTCTTTCCTTTTCCAGAAACTTTCCTGATCAATACGGCAGCCGGAGCCACGCATACATTTGTTCACGCGGCGGGTTTGTTTGTAGGAACTTTCTCAGCACCTGAGCTTCTCTGCGTGGGGGGGCTTTTCCCCAGACAGCAGATTAATACAGACCTGACCTTTCTGCAGCGCCATCACCAACGCTTAGTGCTCATTTGGAGGCCAGTTTGTTAAAGGATATTTCTCCACTAATTCTCAGCCTTTGGCTGGTGGACACTTTTTTTTTTTTTTTTTTTTTTTTTGGGGGGGGGGGGGGGGGGGCGCTCAGGTGCAACACTGTTAATAAAGGCTCTAACATGAAAATGTTTCTGCAAGACAAGTGACTGCGCAGAAGACCCCAGCAGCACTCCAACCACTCTGGAAGAACACGAAACAGGAAGTCCTCAACCAACATGAGCATCCGACAATTGACAAACACAACCAACAACATCCAACATTCAACTTTACGATGTCTATTTTTGAGTTTTAAACTGCTTTCAATTTTAATTTTTTTCCAAATATACAATCTAGTCTTTCATGCAGTAAAGCTGATCTTGATTTGACCCTGTATGCCTTCTACAAATCAACAACTTTGTTTTATTTTCCATCAGACTAACAGCTTAGATCAGTGGTCACCAACCACCAGGCCGTGGACCGGTACCAGTCCGTGCCTTCAATTGCCACCAGGCCACTAAAGAAATAATAAATTATTTTGTATTGAATCCAGAAAATGTTTTATTTTGAAAAATAACCGAAAAGCGACACCTTTGATCACTTGAGCTGTAAAGTTTGATCAGGAGAGCAAAATGACTAAGTCTGAACAACCTTTTATTCTGAAACATCTTTTATTCTGAAAATGGACCGGATTCTCTCGATTCCATTTCAGTCACTTGAGGCTAAAAGCAGTCCTGAGGTTGTGTAACACAGAACAGGTATCCAACAGATGATTCCTGCAGCGATCCAGTTTGCATAGAGATGTGACTTTCAGGAACGAATACGTTCACACCCTAAAGCTCAAACAAGCTCATCCATTCAGGTTTCACAGAAGCTGTGAAAACCCAATTCATGCAAGAACCTCCACGAAAAAAGAAGAGGAGCAGAGCTGCAGCGAGGGGCAGGGCAGGACATAAGGGGGGCTGTGCCGCAGGGGGGGGCGCTCTGTCTTGTTTTTGTCTTAAAATGTTTCAGCAGAAGCTTTAGCATGAAGCTACAAAGTAATCTGATTAGTTTCTTATTGAGTATCAATAATAGATTTGTTAGTTCCATTTGGTTACTGAATTAAAGTTTTTTAATGAGATAATCTTTTAATAGTAAAATGTTTTTTGTCTGTATGTTTATGTTTTTTATCAATCCTCCAAAATGTCAGATGACTGAGTGAAATGATGATCAAATCTGTTGTCAGACTGTTTATTATGAGGTTTAAAGCACATGTTCTTTTTCAAGGATACTGTCTTTGTCATGGCTCACCCCCGAGGCCGCTGTGACATCCTCATGGTGTTGACCGGTCCGCAGCCACTAAAAGGTTGGGGACCACTGGTTTAGATGGTCTTTAAACTAGATTTCATGTAGCATCACTTTGCTTTGAAAATTAGATGTATTTTTAAACTGGTTAAACACCGACTTCAGCCCCGTTCAGGCCGGTCTGAGAAAATGTTTTCCAACGTAAAACAAAGATGGGGTTCTCTGGTCTCTCCTCTGTACCTGAACGGTCTGGCACAGTCCAGAACTCTGAATGGACGCTCTGCTAATGACAACATGGCAAAACATGAAAAACATCTCCGATCCCACAGAGGCGGAGTGACCACCTCATGTCAGCACGCTCAGCAGCCTCATTTACTTTAAAAGGACTGAAATATCTTGGAATTTACCAGAAATATAAAAGAAGCTCTTTGTGTCCTGACTAACGTTCTTTCAGCCCCTCTCTATGCTGTGGTTCATCCTCAGCTGTTGGCTGCTTTGAATAAAAGCTTCTGCTGAACATCTGGATCTCAATCTAACTCAGATCAAGCCTTCATTCCAGCTGTTCTTACAGGTGGATCATGGTCAAACCTGTACGGGACACACAGGTGACCCAAATGAAGGATCAAGGTCATAGACCGTCCTGTGAATCTGTAGAGAGAAAATGTTCATGCACATGTTTTTAACATGCATGCTACAGGCGACAAGTCATAGTCAACACTTCTACAACACGTAAGGGAAGTAAGGAGAACATAGGCGAGACACAGGGGTTTGGTACAAATTTTGCATTTGCATTGTTCATGTGATACGTGCACGCTCCTTGCTGCAACGAGATAATCAGAGGGTATTTTATGTGGACATCCTACGGGCACTTATGTACACACCCCATGAATGCAACGTCTGTGCACGGTCAGTCAGGAGTCAGTACTCCCACCTTACTAACAACTAGACTGTGGTGTAAAGACACCGTATGACAGCATCACCTGTACGTCATAAGAGTGTGGAACTTCCATTACTCTTTGAAATACTTCAAGATACACTTACCACACACACGGCAATGGTACGTTCCATTTTCATGACATCACTTTGAAAGCTGTACAAGGGACACACCTGCACTCCCCTGAGATGGCACGCTAGCACGTTGCTTACATAAAGTTGGACGCCATATTGGACACGTCGAGATGCCGGTTCACTGCTGCTGTACAATTGTACAAACAGAGCTGGAAAAACAAGGATGTGACTTTTCACAGTAAATGATTCCTGTTAGCCAATAAGGGTTTTCTGGCAGGACCACTTGTTTTTGGTTTTATGGAGGATGACCATGGTACTTCTATGAGTGTTTGACCCCAGATCAGACCAGACGACCCGCTGGTAAGCAGATTACCAAGCAGAGGAAAAGATACTAAGCAGGATTTCCTCAGTAGCGGGGAGTGAAGAGAGAAGAGCCCAACGCCACATTCCCGTCCGGCAAACAGGGACATGTGGCCTACAGAAAACAGCCTGCTCGGTGTAGTGCGGGGGCATGAGTCCTTCTGATAGAGGCTGAGTGGGATCCACTTGTAGAACGGGACCCCCAGCCCAGCATTGCCCCCACCCCCCCACGCCAGTTTGAATGTAAACAGTGCCCGCCTTCTCCGGGGCTGTGGATGAAGTGCTCACTGTGTCCCCTCTCCTGTCCGTTAACCCCCGGACTGGCACGACTGTCAATTGGGTGGCACTGCTCTTAGTCCGTTCCAAATGCAGCGAATGCCGGCCTGTAGTCTTACAAGCGGTCTGTGGCGATGTCGGACAGACGAGTCTAACAGTTTGTGTAAATCTTAGTCTGTCTGAGGATTTGAATGAAATCACAATCATGCATCAGGTAGGCATTGTTTCCTATATAATGATGTATTATTTTTTAGAAAAGTTTGAAATGTTGTTGATCTGTTGCACTTTGCACAGAAACATTAATACCACGGCCTGGGTCTTATAGTTCTGATGATGATAGTTTTTTTTCACTTTAAAATTGGACCAAAATTAAGCATTTTATGGTCATTTCCTGCACCTGCTGAGCCGTGTCTTATTGCTTGCAAACCATTCAAATGTGGCATCACTCTTTACATCTTGGACTATTGTAACAGGCCGGGGTGCCATCTCTAGCAATATATACCTCATTGGTGGCAGCCACCTGGGGTGGGCTTAGTGGCTGGAGAGGGTTGAGGCAGCCATGTGGGGAGGGGCATAACTGATTTTCATTTATGCACCTTAATAGAGTGTGTCATTCCTAATTAGGACGACTGGTTCAGGAAGATGGGAAGCACTGCTCCGGTCACGCTGCAAATACCAACAGATTCGTCTTTGGACGAAGGAGCTGCTGTATAACACGCACACATACGCATGCACGCACACACACACACATATGCACACACATATGCATGGACACATGCACACAGACAGACACAGGCAAACACACATAAAATCACACTAATGCATTCATTTAAAGTCAGTAAGTATTTGAACACCCTGTGAAGTTCTCCTGCTTAGAAATCAGGGAGGGTCTGAGATTTTTGTCTTAGCTGCATGTCCACTGTGAGAGACAGAATCTAAAGAAAAACCTGGAAATCACATTGTATGATTTTTAAAATACTGTATTTGTATACTACTGCTGCAAACAAATATTTAGAACACTTGTCTCTCAGGTGGTGGAAGGTTTTAGCACTGATACCAGCACATGTCCAAGCCTGTCTTAAAGGGTAAATGATAAATCAACATTTTGGGCTGTTGACCTGTATAAATAGGTCTGTAAAAGTGCTGACAGTTGGTCCTTGCCAAATATTTGATCATTTAAAATAAATGCGCTTAATTCTGAAAATCCAAAATCCAAAACTGTCTGTGTGCTGCCCCCTAGAGGTTGAGATGAGGTAGTACAGTTGAATTTTGTGATTGGTCAACTGGTGTAAGTTTCACATCCTCATGCTCTGCAGCTCCAGTGTAAAAGCCCCGCCCATCTTTGATTGTCTAACAGTTGGTTGTTATCGTGTAGCTTTATCATGGCTCATGTCTGGTTTTCACTGGAAGCGGAAGCGCAGCTAAGTGGCGCAGAATGGAGGTCACTTCCATCCGGCGCCCTTGTTAACCTTTGGTGGAGTTCACACCAGACGTGAAGCACCGCGGTCCTCTGTGGCTGGCTCGCACTGTGCAGCAATCGTTTCTGCTTCTGATCCACGTTAATTCTGGCAGGAAGTTGTGCCACACAAGAAAATTCGGTCAATTTTCAACATTTCACCAATTTTTGTCAATAAAAACTGCGACTGACCACTGTAGTCATATTATTGTATCTTAACAGACTGTAGAGATGAAAATAAACACACATGCACAACACACAAAAAAACAGACACACACTGATCGACAAAGTGGGCCGGCTACAGAGCGGGGGGTGTGGTTTTGAGTGTAAAAAAACACAAGCAACGAGAGAGAGGCAGAGAGCAGCAACAAATCAAGACGGACATTCAAGATGGAAAGCTTTAAATAACCACAGCCAAGCAGAGGCGCCTGTCGACCATCACGGAAAAATACATCCTGGTGTGAACTGGAGGCAAGCAGATACCACGCAAATACCGCCCTCCCACCACTTTGTAGCGCTTCCACGTCAGGTGTGAACCAGGTGTTGTCGGTATGTTGCCTTTGGGTGCCAGAAATCTTCTGGCTTGCACAACTTTCCAGTGGACTTGGAAGTTAGGTAATAGTGGTTGAGTGCATTTGGCATTGAATCCAGCGAGCTCTACCCCAGTGATAGGATTTGTAAGAAACATTTCACTTGGAATTCTTTGTAATCACGTTAGCCTTTATTAGCTATAATGCTAGCACCATTTTAGCCCCTTCCATCCTGCAAACCCTCAGCTGTACCAAGAATTTGTGTCCCTGTTGCTGGCCTCGCTGATTTGTTTCACGACACTCGTATTGCAGCCCCACCGTCAGACATCACTGAGGCAGCGTCTGAGCCAGCGGCTCGCAACAATGAGGTTCTGGACCATAAGCGTCTGCCTCAGGAGAAGGTGGAGAAGGAAAAACCTTACCCGTCGCAGAAAGTTCTGTGATGAAACTGGCATCTCTTTGATCTACATCACTCTCCATTATTGAAGACCCAGCTACAGTACCTAAAGCTAACCTCACTGTCAATCACAGATTGAGACCACACCTCCCCCGCTTAGCCTGCCTACTGTAGACCCGCCCATTTTTTTCATTTTTCAAATCCGGGCTGAGAGTGGAGTCAGCCTCCAACTGTCCTGCTGTTTACACTATAAGTTCAATAATGACCATTTGAATGATCCTGAGGATCATGGGAGACAGTCATGTGATCAGATGAGACCAAAACAGAACTTTTTGGTCTGAATTCCACCCGCCATGTTTGGAGGAAGAAGAATGATGAGCACCACCCCAAGAACAGCATCTTTACTGTGAAGCATGGGGGTGGTAGCATCATGCTATGGGGTATTTCTCTGGACGTGGACTGCACTGTATTAAGGAGAGGATGACCGGGGTCGTGTATTGTGAGATTTTGGGGAACAACCTCCTTCCCTCAATTAGAACACCAAAGATGGGTCATGTCTGGGTCTTCCAACAGGACAATGACCCGAAGCACACAGCCAGGAGAACCAAGGAGTGGCTCTGTAAGAAGCATAACAAGGTTCTGGAGCGGCCTAGCCCGTCTCCAGACCTAAACCCAATAGAAAATCTTTAGACGGAGCTCAAACTCTGTTTGTCAGTGACAGCCCAGAAACCTGACTGATCTAGAGAAGATCTGTGAGGAGGAGTGGACCGAAGTTCCTCCTGCAGTGCAAACCTGGTAAAAACTACAGGAGATGTGTGGCCTGTGTCATCACACACAAAGGTACTGATCCAAATATTGAATATAAATATAAATATAGCATTGATTTTCTCAGGTGTTCAAATACTTCAAAATCATTCAATGTGTTTTCCAGATTTTTCTTTAGATTCTGTGTCTCTCAGTGGACATGCAGGTGGAATAAAACCTCAGACCCACCCTGATTTCTAAGCAGGAGAACTTGCAAAATCACAGGGTGTTCACGCACAAGAACACTGAAATACAAAAACACATATGTTCACACGTGCACACACACACACACTCACACGAGGGTTTGTTATCATCCCATCACTAAAGTTGAGCAGTGTTGCCAGATGGAGTAATGGTTTTCCAGCCCAAAAGTCATCTAAAAACTACCAAAAAGTTCATCCGTGATTAATTAGCTCTAATTAGTATTACCAGGAATAATAATATTTGTTACTTTTGATAGAAACTCCAACTTTGAGACTTTTTAACGATGTTACATCAACCATTTTTATAGCTGGTTAAACAAAATTGTGGACTCCTGATAAACTTTATCAACAACCACAGCAGATCAACTGTGAGCTCATGCACAAACAACCTCACACATACACACACACACACACACAAACACACACACACACACAAAAAAAACATCAAAAACAAACAGGAAAAACAGAAGAAAAGCGATGAAATGATCAAGTACCAGCGGCTCTGGAGTAACGTTTTATCATGAACACAAGTGGACATTGTTCTTGTATTTGTACTTTCATGAATTTAGATGAGGTATAAAACAAGCACATCTCCTGGTGAAATGTAGTAAAGAGTGGTTGGATTTTTAAAAACCTGTTCTTTTGAATATCATTTTTATTAAGTGTAACCTTGAAGAAACCTTTCAAATCTCAATCAAACAAGTTTTCAATCACTCCCAAAACTATTCTGTGATTTTATCCCATAAACGGATTCATTTATTAAATGAATGATCTTTAGTTTCTTTAAAAATATCACAGCACAGTTGTTTTCCACACCTCGTCTTTTTGCTGCAGCTTTATGTCAGATCCAAAGACTAAATCGATGTTAGACAAATGTCAAATGCATCAACTATTCAATGGAAAGCGAGGAGATGTATTAAAAATGTAGAAAACTCAAAGAAAGCGCTGCATTATTAGCATACGCTGAGTAAACTAAAGGCATGCATTCAAACCACGTTACATAGGATTGTTCAATCTGTTGTGAGGATGTGCTGTACTTTAAAAGGAAATACACAAAATACAGAGACTTTGATCATAGAAAAAATTAAAATAATGACAATCATACACATAAATTGCATTTAGAGAACAAATTAGTGAGGACATATTTATTTTATCATTAGCTGCTCATGATGGTGAGGACAATGTGCAGCGCTACGACTCGCGCCCTCCATGGCTGCACCTCCCTGGATTGAAGCGTATTTTAGCGTCCTTTTCCACACGGACAGCTTCTGTTTTAGGGTTTTTATTTTGTGGTTACTGTAAACCGTTACCAACGCCGTACAGCTTGCACCAACAACTCTCAACAACAGAAGGAGAAACGCTCCCCAAACATTCATTCCTTCTCTCTAGCACAACCCCCCTTTCCCATGTTCAGCCTGGACCTTATCAGTCCAACAGCAGCTTACATGACAGAACATAGAACATAGAACATTAGTGGAACTCCAACAGCTGTCCAGCCTAACTCAGTCCGCTGCCATATTATAATGAGGAAAATAAAAGCACCGCACCGAATCCAAACAAAAGCCATTTGTGTCCACAAATATAGAACCAAAACCCCTCAATCTGGCAACACTAAAGTGAACCTTTTTATTTAAAGTCTTAACGTATTCACAATAGCCATTTCCATTTGTTTTTGCTGTTTATTTATTTGGGCTTGGAACCAGCACAGTGACACTCTGACTTGAGCCCGTTGTGACGACACTGATCATTTACATAAACCTCTTGATGACTTCTATCAATCTTCTCCTTTTCTTTTGACGTTTCCCCAACAGGGGTCACCACAGCCAATCATCTTCCTCCATTTACCCCTGTCTTCTGCATCCTCTAACACCAGCTTCCTTCATGTCTTCACTGCATCCAGAAACCTCCTCTAGACCTTTTTCCTGCAGTTCTAGACTCAGCATCCTTCTACCAATATCTTCACCGTCTGTCCTCTGGACATGACTGAATCATCTCAGTCTGACCTCTGACTTTATCTCCAGAACCTCTAACGTGCTGTTCCTCTGATGGACTCATTCCTGATCCATCCTGGTCATTCCCATAGAGAACCTCAGCATTTTCATCTCTGCTTCCTGTCTTTTCCTCAGTACCTCTGTCTGTAGACTGAACAACATGGCTGATCTCAGCACACTTTTGTTCACCTTTCCTTTCATTTGAGCTGTCCCCCAGTTCCATCTGCTACACTATTCAAACATGTAGTTGTAGATTTCGATAGTATAATTCTTCTTTAACAGTTCTAGCACATCCATCACCTGTACATCCTGGGAGAGGATCCCTCCTTCATGTGGACATCCCTGAAATCTGGTTTTCTTTTTTATGAGTTTTTCCTCACAGAGGAGGGTCAAAGGTCAGGGGTGTCTGTTTAGGTGAGTTTAGCAAACAGCTATTGTTTCTATTTTATGACTGACTTTCTGTTCTTTGCATGAAGACCGGTGTGAAGCCCATTGAGACGACTGTGGTTGTGATTGTGTGCTGTCGAAATAACATTGAACTGAATGACACACTCCTCCCTGATCACATTAGCTGTTGTGATCCAGTCATCTGGGAGCTCCTGCTGACCCCCCCCTTAGTCTGTTTCAACTGATTCTTAAAAGTCCTGCAGCATTCTTCTTTTTCCCAGTTTCTAGATGACAAACAAACTCAGGTGTTTCTGCTGGAGACCCGCCCTCCCAATTTACTGTTCAGACTTCAACGAGTCAGCTTCACCTCCACAAAGCGGAGAGGGTTTCACAGAAACGAGGCTGGGGAGGCATCTGCTGCTGCTTAATGATGTCACGCATTTCCGAGGTGGCGGGGGGGACAGACGCAGGTGGAAATTCAGACTCAGACCAGAATGTAGAACAGATCCTCCACTGATGATAGAAGAACGCACTGCTGACCACCAGAACCACACACACATACGCACAAATACACACACAGACACTTGGTTCTGTCATTGCACGACATGTCTGTTTTCTAAGCAGAAAACAAATATACACAAAGGGATGCAGATCCAGTGTTTTTAAACAAGCAGCAGATAGGAAGCGCATGTGAGTGTGAGTGTGTGGAACTAAAGTGTGGAATAGCTTTGAAAATCAACACAAACAAGCTGAGATAAGCACTGGCTTCTGCCGATCTGCTTATGAATTTTTTTAGTTCAGTCTAACAGAGCCTTTTTTACATTTTATTTATTCATGATTACTTTGTTTTGCATGTTTGAAATAAATCCAAATCCCCCCAAAAATATATATAAGATATGGCTCCACCTTTAGCAGCTTTACAGCTTCAACTCTTCTGTCCATAAGGTTGAGGAATGTTTCTGGGAATGTTTGACCATCCTTCCTGAAGCGCTTTGGTGAGGTCACACACTGATGTTGGTGGAGAAGGCCTGGATGTCAGTCTCTGCTCTGATTCATCCCAAAGGTGTTCTATGGGGTTCAGGTCAAGACTCTGTGCAGGACAGTCCAGTTCCTCCACACCAGACTCTGTCCTCCATGTCTGTATGGACTTTGCTTTGTGCTCTGGTGCACAAAGAGAGGAAGTTCCGCTCCAAACTGTTCCCACAAGGTTGGAGCATGGAATTGTCCAAAATGTTCTGGTATCCTGAAGCATTCAGAGTCCCTTTCCCTGGAAGTAAGGGAACAAGCCCAAGTCCTGAACAACAAGCCCACACCATCATTCTTCCTCCACCAACACTCTGCACATTTTTCCTCTGCACAACACAGTCTGAAATGCAGCGTTCTCCTGCAACCTCCAAACCCATTTACACTGGATAGTTACTAACAATGTGGTGAAAATGAGCTGTTATCATTTGAACTGTGAGCTAAAGCTAACCCTTCCCTGAGCCGCAGATCCAGAACCAGACATCTGCACCGTGATCACACCATCCCAGAGATTATTGTGACTCTGTGTGCTGCAGTGTCACCCAGCGATCACTCAACTCTGCGGTTGGTTCAGAGCAGCAGCACGACTGTTACGAGGATCATCCAGACGAGCATCGCTCTGGTACTCAGTTCACTCCACCGCCTCCCTGCTTTAAAGTTTTTTCTCCAGTGTCCTGGACTGAGCTTTAAACTGTCCACAGTCACTCTACAGTCTTCAGGTCTGCTAGTCAATATCTGCTTCAGGTGCCCAGGTCACCAAAGGTCATGACCTTGCTTTTCCATTGCCAGCTCTTATGATGGAATATCATTCCTGCAGAACTGCGCCTGACATGTCAATTAAAAATGTGCCTTTTTTGAATGGCTTTTACCACTCAGTAGTTGGTGATGTTTATTTCTTTTTTATTGGTTTTATTTCATTCTTATTTACCTTGTATGTATTTTATTGGTTTTTGTAACTTGATGCTGTTTTCAATTTGTTCTTAATTTGTCTAATTCTACACTTTCTTCTGTCTTTCTTTTATTGTGAGGCACTTCAGTGTCTGAAGGAGCTGTACAGAGCTTTATAATAAAGCTTCATTCACACACACACTGAGGCACATCCTGAATGTCCAAAGCAGAAGCCGAGTCTTGGTTTTAAAATCAGGTTCTAATCCCTTTCTGAGTTGTTCTCCAGGTTCCTGCACACACCCTTCCCTGAAGCTCCTCTTCCTCCTCCGGTGAGGATGCTGGCGGGCTGGCTGCTGTCACACCGTTTTTGTAATTGCAGCAAAACGAGAAGGACCAGCGAAACGGCGCAGACGGCAGCCGGAAACGTTAAAGGTTTTTGAGATTATCTGGTTTCAAACAGACAAGATGATTTCAATAAAAACTGCGTCAGAAAAACGAGGAAAATTCTCAGAGAAATGCAGAGTTCTGCAGCGGCGCCGCTGCAGAACTCTTGAGGCGTTTAAGGCCGATTTTGCAGCGGGAAAGGAGGATTTCAAGTGTTTAGATCTGTCAGAGTTAGTGACACTTTGAGATGCTCAGAGAATGTCTGTGGAAATGAAAATGCTCCTGACCTGCAGACACAGAAGGATCTGGGAGTTTCAGAAAAACCTTTCTCCATCAGAAATCCACATTTTCTACAGGTCGAAGGTCTGATCAGAAAAGGATTATGGGAAGTTTCTTCAGGTTTTTCTGAAGCAGATTCTCTTCATCACTGCCCTGGCTCTGGAGCACATCTGGAACCGCTTGGAGCTCAAACCAGCAACTTCCTGACCTGCGCGCGGCCTCTGCGTCACAAACACCAAGTGCGCAAAGAAACACGCACAAGCAAGTTTGTTGCTGCAGAAAGAGCCTCGCGCTCTCGGTCACGCGTTTGCGGGATTCTTCGTGCACACACGCAGACGCAAATTCCCGGGTTTTCGGCCGCCGTGGATTCCCACGCACAACGGAAATCCCGAAAACGCGTCAGTGTCGCTGATATTTCAAAAAGAATTTGAGTTTTTGAAATGATCTAAAAAATTCTTCAACATCCAGAAACATTTTCAGAAAGATCTGAAATCTTCAGATCAAGAAGCAGAACAGGAATCCTGCTTCTGCTGAAGGAAGCAGATGAAGACCGAGGAAGAGGAGAGCCGCAAAAGCGGCTTCGTTTGGTTTATTATCAGCTGAAAGAAAAAATGTAAAGAAAACGGCCCGGAATCCGCGCGCGCATCTGCAGCCTCCGCGCGGGAGGAAACCTCTTTTTTTAGGACAAACATTTATGTCCGAATTCTGACGAAATTCCTGCAGCTCAGATAAAAAGAATCCGTTTCATCTTCACAAGTTCACACGGAAACGGGAATCAATTCGGATTTCTTTCTTTTCCATCAAATCGAATGTGGAAAACTTTCAACGTTTAGTTCTGAGTCAAATTCGGCCTTCGCCATTTATTCACTTCAGATAAACGGCCGGGCGGGAATCATTTTACCCGCGTGCAGGTCTTTTCGTGTGATTTTGTTCGAGTCTTTCGTGTGCGAGCGCGCGGGGGAGAAGCGCGGGAGTCTCGTGCTTCAATAAGTTTAAAACTAAAAATGTTTTGTTTTCCTGTTAACGATTTCTCTGGTTTTTTAGGAGAATTATTTTAATCTGTTGGAGAAACCGTTTCTGTCAGATCTGGTTCCGTTTCTTTTTTTTTATTTGACTCTTCAGATGAGCACGCGCGCGCTGAGGCTCCACTTTTATTTCTTTCCAGAAACACTGAACCCAAAGTTCACAGCAGTTGACCCGGTTCTGCCTTGGTTCGGTTGACCCGCTAACGTTTGCTGATGAGGAGACACTTGTTTGTTTGTTTGTTTGTTTGTCTGTTTCAGGTTTTACCTTTGGGCCGCCGTGTTCGCGTCCAGGATCCCCGCGCCCTGCATCCAGGAGCGGACCGGTGTCATGCCGGTGGGGAGCGGCTCCTCCTTCATGGTCAGAGCCCCCCGGGGGAGCCCGTCCTGGATGGAGAACATCTGCGGGTCCTTGGAAGCTTCAGCAAAAAGCGCAGATGAAGAATAATCCTCCTGTAGCCGGCGCGCCAAAGGCCACAAACACCTGGATGAAGGTGGGGAGGGAGGAGGTGGGGAGGGGGCGCAGGAGCGAGCCTCCCCAAAGAGCGGGTCCTGATCCGGAGAACAGCTCGGCCTCTGGAGGCTCCTGCAGGCTCGGTTCAGATCCCAGGGCCGGCGGAGAAGTTGAGGAGGGCGGGAAACCGGGAGAGCATCGCAACGAAGAACCAACCGGGAACCGGAGCGCAGACGCCGCAGCAGCGGACCGGGGAGAGCCGGGACGGGAGGAGGCGAGCCGCCGCCAAACGCGGAGAAAGGAGCAGAAGAGGAAGAGGCAGCGCTTCAAAAAGAAGTCAAATGAAATGATGAAGAAACAAGAGGAGGGACGGCGCGCGGAAGACGGCCGTTCCCGCGGGAAGGGGGATTGGGCAGCCCCCCCTCCCTCCC
Organism: Oryzias woworae; assembly: GCA_016861445.1. NCBI lineage: Eukaryota > Metazoa > Chordata > Actinopteri > Beloniformes > Adrianichthyidae > Oryzias > Oryzias woworae. Next base: position 99,072 of record BOLG01001547.1, read on the forward strand.
AGCTCCTCATGGCTGCTCCGTCCCGGAGGACGGCTCCGTCTTCCCGGGTCCGTGGCTCCGGAGGTCCCGGGGGACCGGCGCGGGACAGCACCAGGCGGGGACAAGACCAAATAAGGACAGCTCGTTTGCATGCCAGCCCCGCCCCAATTTCTCATTGGCTGAAGCCTTCGGTTGTGTCACGGCGGGCGCCAAAAAAGGCTTTCCGCGTGTTCGGAGCAGGTTTGGCGGTGTGAGCCTGCTGCAAGCAGGTGCACGGCGTGTGACAAAAGGAGGACAAATTCTCTACCGCGCGCGCACAGTGATCTGATATGGACGCGCGCATAAGTAAACTGACCCGGCTCCGCGCGCACAGTGAACTGACCCGGATGCGCGCGCACAGTGAACTGACCTGGCTGCGCGCGCACAGTGAACTGACCTGGCTGCGCGCGCACAGTGAACTGACCCGGCTCCGCGCGCACAGTGAACTGACCCGGCTGCGCGCGCACAGTGAACTGACCCGGCTGCGCGCGCACAGTGAACTGACCTGGCTGCGCGCGCACAGTGAACTGACCCGGCTCCGCGCGCACAGTGAACTGACCCGGCTGCGCGCGCACAGTGAACTGACCTGGCTCCGCGCGCACAGTGAACTGACCCGGCTGCGCGCGCACAGTGAACTGACCTGGCTGCGCGCGCACAGTGAACTGACCCGGCTGCGCGCGCACAGTGAACTGACCTGGCTGCGCGCACACAGTGAACTGACCCGGCTGCGCGCGCACAGTGATCTGACCCGGCTCCGCGCGCACAGTAAACTGACCTGGCTGTGCGCGCACAGTGAACTGACCCGGCTGCGCGCGCACAGTAAACTGACCCGGCTTCGCGCGCACAGTAAACTGACCCGGCTCCGCGCGCACAGTGAACTGACCCGGCTGCGCGCGCACAGTGATCTGACCCGGCTCCGCGCGCACAGTAAACTGACCTGGCTGTGCGCGCACAGTGAACTGACCCGGCTGCGCGCGCACAGTAAACTGACCCAGCTGCGCGCGCACAGTGAACTGAGCTGGCCGCTCGCGCACAGTAAACTGACCCGGCCGCGCGCACACAGTGATCTGACCCGGCTCCGCGCGCACAGTAAACTGACCCGGCCGCGCGCACACAGTGATCTGACCCGGCTCCGCGCGCACAGTAAACTGACCCGGCCGCGCGCACACAGTGATCTGACCCGGCTCCGCGCGCACAGTAAACTGACCTGGCTGCGCGCGCACAGTGAACTGACCCGGCTGCGCGCGCACAGTAAACTGACCCGGCTGCGCGCGCACAGTGAACTGACCCGGCTGCGGCGCGCACAGTGAACTGAGCTGGCTGCGCGCACACAGTGAACTGACCTGGCTGCGCGCGCACAGTGAACTGACCCGGCTGCGCGCGCACAGTGAACTGACCCGGCTGCGCGCGCACAGTGAACTGACCTGGCCGCTCGCGCACAATGAACTGACCCGGCTCCGCGCGCACAGTGAACTGACCCGGCTGCGCGCGCACAGTGAACTGACCTGTAGACTCTTGTAGAGTAAAGAACACAAACTATTCTGCCTGTATTACATTTCTCACTGTTGTCAACATTCTTTTGGTTTCCATGTTGAAGCTGTCAGTTTTTACCTTTGGTTTAACAAAGGTTTCAGTGCAACGACATGACGGCTTCAGGAGAACGTGAAGAAACCTTCAAATAAACAAAAATCAACTAAGTGCTTTCTGTACACAAACACCTGCAGGCTCCTGGTTGTAAAGGGATTTTACCTGAAAAGTTTGAGAGGTGAAGACGTGTTTGTAGCAGAACGTCTGTTTTCCTGATCTGCTCCGTTCATGGAGACATTTTCCGACTCCTTCATCCCCCTCCTTCACTTTGGTTTCCTTCTAAACTCTGCATCTGTTGTTTTCTGTCCAGATCTGTTTCATCCAGAGACGTTTGTACAGAGCGTTAAAACAAACATCAACAGTTGGATGTGTGTCACATCAAAAATAGGAAAAGTTCAGGAAGTGCTTTGTTGCCTGGAAGGATGTCCTCCATAGAAAAGTAAATCTCCTCCAAACACAACCAGAAGTCAACATTCATTAATAACTTCATTAAATCAAGGACATTTTTAGTGAGCCTTCATTGATAATTGATTATTTGTTGCTTTAAATTTAGTGGGAATGCTGACAATAATGTGAAGGAATGTTAAGAATCTTGTGAACACGGAATTCTTTACCCATTCCTAAAGCTTCCTCTGTGGCTGTCAGACTGCAGCGGTTTGGGAACCACAGGATTCACACCTGTGAGCTGCAGTTACTGCAGACACTGCGGAACAGCCCTAAACGGATCCTCCAGCCGTTCTTTAAAGACGCTCCGGAGCACAGAGACTTCCGGGTTTATTTCAGTGCCTTTAACCTCCAAGCCGCTCCTGATTTCACAGGACAAACTGTCATCAGCTGATGGATTGATTTCTGGGCTGCTGTGAGTTAAAAACGGCAAACACCTGCAGTGTTCAGAAAGTAGAAGAGCGACCTCTAGTGGACACAGACACACATTCACCTGTTCTCCATCAGTTCAGATTCTGTTTTAAAAGATAAACCTTTACAAAGATGTTTCCAGAAGTGTCATGTTATTTAAACTAAAAGTAATGTGGTTTTTTAAATGATAAAATAAGTAGAAATTCTTCATTAAATCTGAGTCAGTTAACAGATAAAACAGGCGTCTTCTTCCTTTCTCTATATGAACAATTCTAGGCTTCAACCCCCACAAACTCTGGACACCCCCAAAATCACTCACTTTTACAGTGAAGCTCTAAACTTTTCTGTCTAGTAAACACCACACATCCACTAACTGTTGCTGTCTTCAATCCTCACCTGAAAAGTTTGTAGATGGCTTTATCAACAGACAGGTGGAGTCTCCTCCACCTGTAGAAACAGATAGTAGGAAAGACACATCGACCTCCACTTGTCCCATGGGTCACTGGTGTATCTAGCTGCATAATCCCATCTGGACGGGAAGGGTCTGCTTTCCCGTTCCTTAATGTGGAGGAAAGGTTCTTTATCAAATTCAATGATCAGATCCATTTTCAGTGAGAATTGGTGGAGGAAAACAAGAAATGCAGACTCAGTCACGAAGATCGGACAGAGGCCTTTGGAAGACAGAGCAGGAACCTAACTATGACAAAGAGGCAGAAGCGGAACCAAGTTTACTGGAGAGAGCAAAAAGACGGGCAAGGCAGGACAAAGTCAATAACCAGGCAGGAGTCACAATGCATGGAAAGAGGCAGGAAGGCGTGAAAACAGGCAGGGGTCAAAATCCACAGAGAGGCAGCAGATAAAACGCTCAGACTGAAGGCAAAAGCAAGAAAAGACTTCGCACCAGGCAGTGGTGTCTTCCTAAATACCGTTCGTAATGATTACATGAGTAAGACCTGGGAACAGAGGGCAGAGGCTGATGGGAAATGGAGTGCAGATGATGCTTTGGGGAAAGTAGATACTCAAGAAACGTCTCCCTCTGGTGGTCAGAGGGGGCGATGGAAGCTCGAGCCCTGACAGACCCCCCCCGAAAAAAAAACTCTGTAGTGACCTCCAACCGTTTCTCTTTAGCCCCAAAGACAATAACCGCAGTTTTGTTTTTGTTTATTTGAAGTAAGTTGTGACGTATCCAGTCATTAATGTCCTCAATGCATTTACCAAGAACCTGCATCACTTGTTGACTAACTGAGAACCTGCATCACTTGTTGACCAACAGAGAACCTGCATCACTTGTTGACTAACTGAGAACCTGCATCACTTGTTGACCAACAGAGAACCTGCATCACTTGTTGACCAACAGAGAACCTGCATCACTTGTTGACCAACAGAGAACCTGCATCACTTGTTGACAAACGGGGAACTTGCATCACTTGTTGACAAACAGAGAACCTGTATCACTTGTTGACCAACAGAGAACCTGCATCACTTGTTGACTAACGGAGAACCTGCATCACTTGTTGACCAACAGAGAACCTGCATCACTTGTTGACTAACAGAGAACTTGCATCACTTGTTGACTAACGGAGAACCTGCATCACTTGTTGACCAACAGAGAACCTGCATCACTTGTTGACTAAAGGAGAACCTGCATCACTTGTTGTTTAACAGAGAACCTGCATCATTTCTTGGCTAACAGAGAACCTGCATCACTTGTTGATTAACAGAGAACCTGCATCACTTGTTGACCAACAGAGAACCTGTATCACTTGTTGACCAACAGAGAACCTGCATCACTTGTTGACTAACAGAGAACCTGCATCACTTGTTGACCAACAGAGAACCTGCATCACTTGTTGACTAAAGGAGAACCTGCATCACTTGTTGTTTAACAGAGAACCTGCATCATTTCTTGGCTAACAGAGAACCTGCATCACTTGTTGACTAACAGAGAACCTGCATCACTTGTTGACCAACAGAGAACCTGCATCATTTCTTGGCTAACAGAGAACCTGCATCACTTGTTGACTAACAGAGAACCTGCATCACTTGTTGACCAACAGAGAACCTGTATCACTTGTTGACCAACAGAGAACCTGCATCACTTGTTGACTAACAGAGAACCTGCATCACTTGTTGTTTAACAGAGAACCTGCATCATTTCTTGGCTAACAGAGAACCTGCATCACTTGTTGACCAACAGAGAACCTGTATCACTTGTTGACCAACAGAGAACCTGCATCACTTGTTGACTAACAGAGAACCTGCATCACATGTTGACCAACAGAGAACCTGAATCACTTGTTGACCAACAGAGAACCTGCATCACTTGTTGACCAACAGAGAACCTGCATCACTTGTTGACCAACAGAGAACCTGCATCACTTGTTGACCAACAGAGAACCTGCATCACTTGTTGACTAACGGAGAACCTGCATCACTTGTTGGTTAACAGAGAACCTGCATTACTTGTTGACCAACAGAGAACCTGCATCACTTGTTGACTAACGGGGAACTTGCATCACTTGTTGACAAACAGAGAACCTGTATCACTTGTTGACCAACAGAGAACCTGCATCACTTGTTGACTAACGGAGAACCTGCATCACTTGTTGACCAACATAGAACCTGCATCACTTGTTGACTAACAGAGAACTTGCATCACTTGTTGACTACGGAGAACCTGCATCACTTGTTGACCAACAGAGAACCTGCATCACTTGTTGGTTAACAGAGAACCTGCATCACTTGTTGGTTAACAGAGAACCTGCATCACTTGTTGACTAACGGAGAACCTGCATCACTTGTTGGTTAACAGAGAACCTGCATCACTTGTTGGTTAACAGATAACCTGCATCACTTGTTTGTTAACAGAGAACCTGCATCACTTACTGACCAACAGAGAACCTGCATCACTTGTTGACCAACAGAGAACCTGCATCACTTGTTGACTAAAGGAGAACCTGCATCACTTGTTGTTTAACAGAGAACCTGCATCATTTCTTGGCTAACAGAGAACCTGCATAACTTGTTGACTAACAGAGAACCTGCATCACTTGTTGACCAACAGAGAACCTGTATCACTTGTTGACCAACAGAGAACCTGCATCACTTGTTGACTAACAGAGAACCTGCATCACTTGTTGTTTAACAGAGAACCTGCATCATTTCTTGGCTAACAGAGAACCTGCATCACTTGTTGACCAACAGAGAACCTGTATCACTTGTTGACCAACAGAGAACCTGCATCACTTGTTGACTAACAGAGAACCTGCATCACATGTTGACCAACAGAGAACCTGAATCACTTGTTGACCAACAGAGAACCTGCATCACTTGTTGACCAACAGAGAACCTGCATCACTTGTTGACCAACAGAGAACCTGCATCACTTGTTGACTAACGGAGAACCTGCATCACTTGTTGGTTAACAGAGAACCTGCATTACTTGTTGACTAACAGAGAACCTGAATCACTTGTTGACTAACAGAGAACCTGCATCACTTGTTGGTTAACAGAGAACCTGCATCACTTGTTGGTTAACAGAGAACCTGCATCACTTGTTGGTTAACAGAGAACCTGCATCACTTGTTGACTAACGGAGAACCTGCATCACTTGTTGGTTAACAGAGAACCTGCATCACTTGTTGGTTAACAGATAACCTGCATCACTTGTTTGTTAACAGAGAACCTGCATCACTTATTGACCAACAGAGAACCAGCATCACTTGTTGACCAACAGAGAACCTGCATCACTTGTTGATTAACAGAGAACCTGCATCACTTGTTGGTTAACAGAGAATCTGCATCAACAACTATGACAACTATAACTAACTATGACAAAGAGGCAGAAGCGGAACCAAGTTTACTGGAGAGAACAAAAAGACGGGTAAGGCAGGACAAAGTCAATAACCAGGCAGGAGTCACAATGCATGGAAAGAGGCAGGAAGGCGTGAAAACAGGCAGGGGTCAAAATCCACAGAGAGACAGCAGATAAAACGCTCAGACTGAAGGCAAAAGCAAGAAAAGACTTCGCACCAGGCAGTGGTGTCTTCCTAAATACCGTTCGTAATGATTACATGAGTAAGACCTGGGAACAGAGGGCAGAGGCTGATGGGAAATGGAGTGCAGATGAGGCTTTGGGGAAAGTTGATACTCAAGAAACGTCTCTCTCTGGTGGTCAGAGGGGGCCATGGAAGCTCGAAGCCTGACCCCCCCCCCCCAAAAAAAAAAACCTCTGTAGTGACCTCCAACCGTTTCTCTTGAGCCCCAAAGAAAATAACCGCAGTTTTGTTTTTTGTTTATTTGAAGTAAGTTGTGACACATCCAGTCATTAATGTTCTCAATGCATTTACCAAGAACCTGCATCACTTGTTGACTAACAGAGAACCTGCATCACTTGTTGACTAACAGAGAACCTGCATCACTTGTTGACCAACAGAGAACCTGCATCACTTGTTGACTAAAGGAGAACCTGCATCACTTGTTGTTTAACAGAGAACCTGCATCATTTCTTGGCTAACAGAGAACCTGCATCACTTGTTGACTAACAGAGAACCTGCATCACTTGTTGACCAACAGAGAACCTGTATCACTTGTTGACCAACAGAGAACCTGCATCACTTGTTGACTAACAGAACCTGCATCACTTGTTGACCAACAGACAACCTGCATCACTTGTTGACCAACAGAGAACCTGCATCACTTGTTGACCAACAGAGAACCTGCATCACTTGTTGACCAACAGAGAACCTGCATCACTTGTTGACTAACGGAGAACCTGCATCACTTGTTGGTTAACAGAGAACCTGCATCACTTGTTGACTAACAGAGAACCTGAATCACTTGTTGACTAACAGAGAACCTGCATCACTTGTTGGTTAACAGAGAACCTGCATCACTTGTTGACTAACGGAGAACCTGCATCACTTGTTGGTTAACAGAGAACCTGCATCACTTGTTGACCAACAGAGAACCTACATCACTTGTTGACTAAAGGAGAACCTGCATCACTTGTTGACCAACAGAGAACCTGCATCACTTGTTGACCAACAGAGAACCTGCATCACTTGTTGACTAACGGAGAACCTGCATCACTTGTTGGTTAACAGAGAACCTGCATTACTTGTTGACTAACAGAGAACCTGAATCACTTGTTGACTAACAGAGAACCTGCATCACTTGTTGGTTAACAGAGAACCTGCATCACTTGTTGGTTAACAGAGAACCTGCATCACTTGTTGGTTAACAGAGAACCTGCATCACTTGTTGACTAACGGAGAACCTGCATCACTTGTTGGTTAACAGAGAACCTGCATCACTTGTTGGTTAACAGATAACCTGCATCACTTGTTTGTTAACAGAGAACCTGCATCACTTACTGACCAACAGAGAACCAGCATCACTTGTTGACCAACAGAGAACCTGCATCACTTGTTGATTAACAGAGAACCTGCATCACTTGTTGGTTAACAGAGAATCTGCATCAACAACTATGACAACTATAACTAACTATGACAAAGAGGCAGAAGCGGAACCAAGTTTACTGGAGAGAACAAAAAGACGGGTAAGGCAGGACAAAGTCAATAACCAGGCAGGAGTCACAAATGCATGGAAAGAGGCAGGAAGGCGTGAAAACAGGCAGGGGTCAAAATCCACATAGAGGACAGCAGATAAAACGCTCAGACTAAAGCCAAAAGCAAGACAAGACTTCACATCAGGCAGTGGTGTCTTCCTAAATACCGTTCGTAATGATTACATGAGTAAGACCTGGGAACAGAGGGCAGAGGCTGATGGGAAATGGAGTGCAGATGAGGCTTTGGGGAAAGTTGATACTCAAGAAACGTCTCTCTCTGGTGGTCAGAGGGGGCCATGGAAGCTCGAAGCCAGACCCCCCCCCCCCCCAAAAAAAAAAACCTCTGTAGTGACCTCCAACCGTTTCTCTTTAGCCCAAAGAAAATAACCGCAGTTTTGTTTTTGTTTATTTGAAGTAAGTTGTGACACATCCAGTCATTAATGTTCTCAATGCATTTACCAAGAACCTGCATCACTTGTTGACTAACAGAGAACCTGCATCACTTGTTGACTAACGGAGAACCTGCATCACTTGTTGACTAACAGAGAACCTGCATCACTTGTTGACCAACAGAGAACCTGCATCACTTGTTGACTAAAGGAGAACCTGCATCACTTGTTTAACAGAGAACCTGCATCATTTCTTGGCTAACAGAGAACCTGCATCACTTGTTGACTAACGGAGAACCTGCATCACTTGTTGACTAACAGAGAACCTGCATCACTTGTTGACCAACAGAGAACCTGCATCACTTGTTGACAGAGAACCTGCATCACTTGTAGGTTAACAGAGAACCTGCATCACTTGTTGGGTAACAGAGAACCTGTATCACTTGTTGACTAACAGAGAACTTGCATCACTTGTTGACCAACAGAGAACCTGCATCACTTGTTGACTAACGGAGAACCTGCATCACTTGTTGGTTAACAGAGAACCTGCATTACTTGTTGACTAACAGAGAACCTGAATCACTTGTTGACTAACAGAGAACCTGCATCACTTGTTGGTTAACAGAGAACCTGCATCACTTGTTGACTACGGAGAAACCTGCATCACTTGTTGGTTAACAGAGAACCTGCATCACTTGTTGGTTAACAGAGAACCTGCATCACTAGTTGGTTAACAGAGAACCAGCATCACTTGTTGTTAACAGAGAACCTGCATCACTTATTGACCAACAGAGAACCTGCATCACTTGTTGACTAACACAGAACCAGCATCACTTGTTGACCAACAGAGAACCTGCATCACTTGTTGACTAACAGAGAACCTGCATCACTTGTTGGTTAACAGAGAATCTGCATCAACAACTATGACAACTATAACTAACTATGACAAAGAGGCAGAAGCGGAACCAAGTTTACTGGAGAGAGCAAAAAGACGGGCAAGGCAGGACAAAGTCAATAACCAGGCAGGAGTCACAATGCATGGAAAGAGGCAGGAAGGCGTGAAAACAGGCAGGGGTCAAAATCCACAGAGAGGCAGCAGATAAAACGCTCAGACTGAAGGCAAAAGCAAGAAAAGACTTCGCACCAGGCAGTGGTGTCTTCCTAAATACCGTTCGTAATGATTACATGAGTAAGACCTGGGAACAGAGGGCAGAGGCTGATGGGAAATGGAGTGCAGATGAGGCTTTGGGGAAAGTTGATACTCAAGAAACGTCTCTCTCTGGTGGTCAGAGGGGGCCATGGAAGCTCGAAGCCTGACAGACCCCCCCCCCCCAAAAAAAAACCTCTGTAGTGACCTCCAACCGTTTCTCTTTAGCCCCAAAGAAAATAACCGCAGATTTGTTTTTGTTTATTTGAAGTAAGTTGTGACACATCCAGTCATTAATGTTCTCAATGCATTTACCAAGAACCTGCATCACTTGTTGACTAACGGAGAACCTGCATCACTTGTTGACTAACGGAGAACCTGCATCACTTGTTGACTAACAGAGAACCTGCATCACTTGTTGGTTAACAGAGAACCTGCATCACTTGTTGACTAACGGAGAACCTGCATCACTTGTTGGTTAACAGAGAACCTGCATCACTTGTTGGTAAACAGAGAACCTGCATCACTTGTTGGTTAACAGAGAATCTGCATCACTTGTTGGTTAACAGAGAACCTGCATCACTTGTTGACTAACGGAGAACCTGCATCACTTGTTGGTTAACAGAGAACCTGCATCACTTGTTGGTTAACAGAGAACCTGCATCACTTGTTTGTTAACAGAGAACCTGCATCACTTATTGACCAACAGAGAACCAGCATCACTTGTTGACCAACAGAGAACCTGCATCACTTGTTGGTTAACAGAGAACCTGCATTACTTGTTGACTAACAGAGAACCTGAATCACTTGTTGACTAACAGAGAACCTGCATCACTTGTTGGTTAACAGAGAACTTGCATCACTTGTTGGGTAACAGAGAACCTGTATCACTTGTTGACTAACAGAGAACTTGCATCACTTGTTGACCAACAGAGAACCTGCATCACTTGTTGACCAACAGAGAACCTGCATCACTTGTTGGTTAACAGAGAACCTGCATTACTTGTTGACTAACAGAGAACCTGAATCACTTGTTGACTAACAGAGAACCTGCATCACTTGTTGGTTAACAGAGAACCTGCATCACTTGTTGACTAATGGAGAACCTGCATCACTTGTTGGTTAACAGAGAACCTGCAATCACTTGTTGGTTAACAGAGAACCTGCATCACTAGTTGGTTAACAGAGAACCAGCATCACTTGTTTGTTAACAGAGAACCTGCATCACTTATTGACCAACAGAGAACCTGCATCACTTGTTGACTAACACAGAACCAGCATCACTTGTTGACCAACAGAGAACCTGCATCACTTGTTGACTAACAGAGAACCTGCATCACTTGTTGGTTAACAGAGAATCTGCATCAACAACTATGACAACTATAACTAACTATGACAAAGAGGCAGAAGCGGAACCAAGTTTACTGGAGAGAGCAAAAAGACGGGCAAGGCAGGACAAAGTCAATAACCAGGCAGGAGTCACAATGCATGGAAAGAGGCAGGAAGGCGTGAAAACAGGCAGGGGTCAAAATCCACAGAGAGGCAGCAGATAAAACGCTCAGACTGAAGGCAAAAGCAAGAAAAGACTTCGCACCAGGCAGTGGTGTCTTCCCAAATACCGTTCGTAATGATTACATGAGTAAGACCTGGGAACAGAGGGCAGAGGCTGATGGGAAATGGAGTGCAGATGATGCTTTGGGGAAAGTAGATACTCAAGAAACGTCTCCCTCTGGTGGTCAGAGGGGGCGATGGAAGCTCGAAGCCTGACAGACCCCCCCCCCCCCCCCAAAAAAAAAAAACCTCTGTAGTGACCTCCAACCGTTTCTCTTTAGCCCCAAAGAAAATAAACCGCAGATTTGTTTTTGTTTATTTGAAGTAAGTTGTGACACATCCAGTCATTAATGTTCTCAATGCATTTACCAAGAACCTGCATCACTTGTTGACTAACGGAGAACCTGCATCACTTGTTGACTAACAGAGAACCTGCATCACTTAATGGTTAACAGAGAACCTGCATCACTTGTTGACTAACGGAGAACCTGCATCACTTATTGGTTAACAGAGAACCTGCATCACTTGTTGGTTAACAGAGAACCTGCATCACTTGTTGGTTAACAGAGAACCTGCATCACTTGTTGGTTAACAGAGAACCTGCATCACTTGTTGACTAACGGAGAACCTGCATCACTTGTTGGTTAACAGAGAACCTGCATCACTTGTTGGTTAACAGAGAACCTGCATCACTTGTTTGTTAACAGAGAACCTGCATCACTTATTGACCAACAGAGAACCAGCATCACTTGTTGACCAACAGAGAACCTGCATCACTTGTTGACCAACAGAGAACCTGCATCACTTGTTGACCAACAGAGAACCTGCATCACTTGTTGACCAACAGAGAACCTGCATCACTTGTTGACCAACAGAGAACCTGCATCACTTGTTGACTAACGGAGAACCTGCATCACTTGTTGGTTAACAGAGAACCTGCATTACTTGTTGACTAACAGAGAACCTGAATCACTTGTTGACTAACAGAGAACCTGCATCACTTGTTGGTTAACAGAGAACCTGCATCACTTGTTGGTTAACAGAGAACCTGCATCACTTGTTGGTTAACAGAGAACCTGCATCACTTGTTGACTAATGGAGAACCTGCATCACTTGTTGGTTAACAGAGAACCTGCATCACTTGTTGGTTAACAGATAACCTGCATCACTTGTTTGTTAACAGAAAACCTGCATCACTTACTGACCAACAGAGAACCAGCATCACTTGTTGACCAACAGAGAACCTGCATCACTTGTTGATTAACAGAGAACCTGCATCACTTGTTGGTTAACAGAGAATCTGCATCAACAACTATGACAACTATAACTAACTATGACAAAGAGGCAGAAGCGGAACCAAGTTTACTGGAGAGAACAAAAAGACGGGTAAGGCAGGACAAAGTCAATAACCAGGCAGGAGTCACAATGCATGGAAAGAGGCAGGAAGGCGTGAAAACAGGCAGGGGTCAAAATCCACATAGAGACAGCAGATAAAACGCTCAGACTAAAGCCAAAAGCAAGACAAGACTTCACACCAGGCAGTGGTGTCTTCCTAAATACCGTTCGTAATGATTACATGAGTAAGACCTGGGAACAGAGGGCAGAGGCTGATGGGAAATGGAGTGCAGATGAGGCTTTGGGGAAAGTTGATACTCAAGAAACGTCTCTCTCTGGTGGTCAGAGGGGGCCATGGAAGCTCGAAGCCAGACCCCCCCCCCCAAAAAAAAAAAAACCTCTGTAGTGACCTCCAACCGTTTCTCTTTAGCCCCAAAGAAAATAACCGCAGTTTTGTTTTTTGTTTATTTGAAGTAAGTTGTGACACATCCAGTCATTAATGTTCTCAATGCATTTACCAAGAACCTGCATCACTTGTTGACTAACAGAGAACATGCATCACTTGTTGACTAACGGAGAACCTGCATCACTTGTTTGACTAACAGAGAACCTGCATCACTTGTTGACCAACAGAGAACCTGCATCACTTGTTGACTAAAGGAGAACCTGCATCACTTGTTTAACAGAGAACCTGCATCATTTCTTGGCTAACAGAGAACCTGCATCACTTGTTGACTAACGGAGAACCTGCATCACTTGTTGACTAACAGAGAACCTGCATCACTTGTTGACCAACAGAGAACCTGCATCACTTGTTGACCAACAGAGAACCTGCATCACTTGTTGACCAACAGAGAACCTGCATCACTTGTTGGGTAACAGAGAACCTGTATCACTTGTTGACTAACAGAGAACTTGCATCACTTGTTGACCAACAGAGAACCTGCATCACTTGTTGACTAACGGAGAACCTGCATCACTTGTTGGTTAACAGAGAACCTGCATTACTTGTTGACTAACAGAGAACCTGAATCACTTGTTGACTAACAGAGAACCTGCATCACTTGTTGGTTAACAGAGAACCTGCATCACTTGTTGACTAACGGAGAACCTGCATCACTTGTTGGTTAACAGAGAACCTGCATCACTTGTTGGTTAACAGAGAACCTGCATCACTAGTTGGTTAACAGATAACCTGCATCACTTGTTTGTTAACAGAGAACCTGCATCACTTATTGACCAACAGAGAACCTGCATCACTTGTTGACTAACACAGAACCAGCATCACTTGTTGACCAACAGAGAACCTGCATCACTTGTTGACTAACAGAGAACCTGCATCACTTGTTGGTTAACAGAGAATCTGCATCAACAACTATGACAACTATAACTAACTATGACAAAGAGGCAGAAGCGGAACCAAGTTTACTGGAGAGAGCAAAAAGACGGGCAAGGCAGGACAAAGTCAATACCAGGCAGGAGTCACAATGCATGGAAAGAGGCAGGAAGGCGTGAAAACAGGCAGGGGTCAAAATCCACAGAGAGGCAGCAGATAAAACGCTCAGACTGAAGGCAAAAGCAAGAAAAGACTTCGCACCAGGCAGTGGTGTCTTCCTAAATACCGTTCGTAATGATTACATGAGTAAGACCTGGGAACAGAGGGCAGAGGCTGATGGGAAATGGAGTGCAGATGAGGCTTTGGGGAAAGTTGATACTCAAGAAACGTCTCTCTCTGGTGGTCAGAGGGGGCCATGGAAGCTCGAAGCCTGACAGACCCCCCCCCCCCCCCCCAAAAAAAAAAACCTCTGTAGTGACCTCCAACCGTTTCTCTTTAGCCCCAAAGAAAATAACCGCAGATTTGTTTTTGTTTATTTGAAGTAAGTTGTGACACATCCAGTCATTAATGTTCTCAATGCATTTACCAAGAACCTGCATCACTTGTTGACTAACGGAGAACCTGCATCACTTGTTGACTAACGGAGAACCTGCATCACTTGTTGACTAACAGAGAACCTGCATCACTTGTTGGTTAACAGAGAACCTGCATCACTTGTTGACTAACGGAGAACCTGCATCACTTATTGGTTAACAGAGAACCTGCATCACTTGTTGGTTAACAGAGAACCTGCATCACTTGTTGGTTAACAGAGAACCTGCATCACTTGTTGGTTAACAGAGAACCTGCATCACTTGTTGACTAACGGAGAACCTGCATCACTTTTTGGTTAACAGAGAACCTGCATCACTTGTTGGTTAACAGAGAACCTGCATCACTTGTTTGTTAACAGAGAACCTGCATCACTTATTGACCAACAGAGAACCAGCATCACTTGTTGACCAACAGAGAACCTGCATCACTTGTTGGTTAACAGAGAACCTGCATTACTTGTTGACTAACAGAGAACCTGAATCACTTGTTGACTAACAGAGAACCTGCATCACTTGTTGGTTAACAGAGAACCTGCATCACTTGTTGACTAACGGAGAACCTGCATCACTTGTTGGTTACAGAGAACCTGCATCACTTGTTGGTTAACAGAGAACCTGCATCACTAGTTGGTTAACAGAGAACCAGCATCACTTGTTTGTTAACAGAGAACCTGCATCACTTATTGACCAACGGAGAACCTGCATCACTTGTTGGGTAACAGAGAACCTGTATCACTTGTTGACTAACAGAGAACTTGCATCACTTGTTGACTAACGGAGAACCTGCATCACTTGTTGACCAACAGAGAACCTGCATCACTTGTTGACTAAAGGAGAACCTGCATCACTTGTTGTTTAACAGAGAACCTGCATCACTTGTTGACTAACGGAGAACCTGCATCACTTGTTGGTTAACAGAGAACCTGCATCACTTGTTGGTTAACAGAGAACCTGCATCACTTGTTGGTTAACAGAGAACCTGCATCACTTGTTGGTTAACAGAGAACCTGCATCACTTGTTGACTAACGGAGAACCTGCATCACTTGTTGACCAACAGAGAACCTGCATCACTTGTTGGTTAACAGAGAACCTGCATTACTTGTTGACTAACAGAGAACCTGCATCACTTGTTGGTTAACAGAGAATCTGCATTAACAACTATGACAACTATAACTAACTATGACAAGAGGTAGAAGCGGAACCAAGTTTACTGGAGAGAGCAAAAAGACGGGCAAGGCAGGACAAAGTCAATAACCAGGCAGGAGTCACAATGCATGGAAAGAGGCAGGAAGGCGTGAAAACAGGCAGGGGTCAAAATCCACAGAGAGGCAGCAGATAAAACGCTCAGACTAAAGGCAAAAGCAAGAAAAGACTTCGCACCAGGCAGTGGTGTCTTCCTAAATACCGTTCGTAATGATTACATGAGTAAGACCTGGGAACAGAGGGCAGAGGCTGATGGGAAATGGAGTGCAGATGAGGCTTTGGGGAAAGTTGATACTCAAGAAACGTCTCTCTCTGGTGGTCAGAGGGGGCCATGGAAGCTCGAAGCCAGACCCCCCCCCCCCCCAAAAAAAAAAAACCTCTGTAGTGACCTCCAACCGTTTCTCTTTAGCCCCAAAGAAAATAACCGCAGTTTTGTTTTTTGTTTATTTGAAGTAAGTTGTGACACATCCAGTCATTAATGTTCTCAATGCATTTACCAAGAACCTGCATCACTTGTTGACTAACAGAGAACATGCATCACTTGTTGACTAACGGAGAACCTGCATCACTTGTTGACTAACAGAGAACCTGCATCACTTGTTGACCAACAGAGAACCTGCATCACTTGTTGACTAAAGGAGAACCTGCATCACTTGTTTAACAGAGAACCTGCATCATTTCTTGGCTAACAGAGAACCTGCATCACTTGTTGACTAACGGAGAACCTGCATCACTTGTTGACTAACAGAGAACCTGCATCACTTGTTGACCAACAGAGAACCTGCATCACTTGTTGACAGAGAACCTGCATCACTTGTAGGTTAACAGAGAACCTGCATCACTTGTTGGGTAACAGAGAACCTGTATCACTTGTTGACTAACAGAGAACTTGCATCACTTGTTGACCAACAGAGAACCTGCATCACTTGTTGACTAACGGAGAACCTGCATCACTTGTTGGTTAACAGAGAACCTGCATTACTTGTTGACTAACAGAGAACCTGAATCACTTGTTGACTAACAGAGAACCTGCATCACTTGTTGGTTAACAGAGAACCTGCATCACTTGTTGACTAACGGAGAACCTGCATCACTTGTTGGTTTAACAGAGAACCTGCATCACTTGTTGGTTAACAGAGAACCTGCATCACTTGTTGGTTAACAGAGAACCTGCATCACTTGTTGGTTAACAGAGAACCTGCATCACTTGTTGACTAACGGAGAACCTGCATCACTTATTGGTTAACAGAGAACCTGCATCACTTGTTGGTTAACAGAGAACCTGCATCACTTGTTGGTTAACAGAGAACCTGCAATCACTTGTTGGTTAACAGAGAACCTGCATCACTTGTTGACTAACGGAGAACCTGCATCACTTGTTGGTTAACAGAGAACCTGCATCACTTGTTGGTTAACAGAGAACCTGCATCACTTGTTTGTTAACAGAGAACCTGCATCACTTATTGACTAACACAGAACCAGCATCACTTGTTGACCAACAGAAAACCTGCATCACTTGTTGGTTAACAGAGAACCTGCATTACTTGTTGACTAACAGAGAACCTGAATCACTTGTTGACTAACAGAGAACCTGCATCACTTGTTGGTTAACAGAGAAACCTGCATCACTTGTTGACTAACGGAGAACCTGCATCACTTGTTGGTTAACAGAGAACCTGCATCACTTGTTGGTTAACAGAGAACCTGCATCACTTGTTGGTTAACAGAGAACCAGCATCACTTGTTTGTTAACAGAGAACCTGCATCACTTATTGACCAACAGAGAACCTGCATCACTTGTTGGGTAACAGAGAACCTGTATCACTTGTTGACTAACAGAGAACTTGCATCACTTGTTGACTAACGGAGAACCTGCATCACTTGTTGACCAACAGAGAACCTGCATCACTTGTTGACTAAAGGAGAACCTGCATCACTTGTTGTTTAACAGAGAACCTGCATCACTTGTTGAACTAACGGAGAACCTGCATCACTTATTGGTTAACAGAGAACCTGCATCACTTGTTGGTTAACAGAGAACCTGCATCACTTGTTGGTTAACAGAGAACCTGCATCACTTGTTGGTTAACAGAGAACCTGCATCACTTGTTGACTAACGGAGAACCTGCATCACTTGTTGACCAACGGAGAACCTGCATCACTTGTTGGTTAACAGAGAACCTGCATTACTTGTTGACTAACAGAGAACCTGCATCACTTGTTGGTTAACAGAGAATCTGCATTAACAACTATGACAACTATAACTAACTATGACAAAGAGGTAGAAGCGGAACCAAGTTTACTGGAGAGAGCAAAAAGACGGGCAAGGCAGGACAAAGTCAATAACCAGGCAGGAGTCACAATGCATGGAAAGAGGCAGGAAGGCGTGAAAACAGGCAGGGGTCAAAATCCACAGAGAGGCAGCAGATAAAACGCTCAGACTGAAGGCAAAAGCAAGAAAAGACTTCGCACCAGGCAGTGGTGTCTTCCTAAATACCGTTCGTAATGATTACATGAGTAAGACCTGGGAACAGAGGGCAGAGGCTGATGGGAAATGGAGTGCAGATGAGGCTTTGGGGAAAGTTGATACTCAAGAAACGTCTCTCTCTGGTGGTCAGAGGGGGCCATGGAAGCTCGAAGCCTGACAGACCCCCCCCCCCCAAAAAAAAAACCTCTGTAATGACCTCCAACCGTTTCTCTTTAGCCCCAAAGAAAATAACCGCAGATTTGTTTTTGTTTATTTGAAGTAAGTTGTGACACATCCAGTCATTAATGTTCTCAATGCATTTACCAAGAACCTGCATCACTTGTTGACTAACGGAGAACCTGCATCACTTGTTGACTAACGGAGAACCTGCATCACTTGTTGACTAACAGAGAACCTGCATCACTTGTTGGTTAACAGAGAACCTGCATCACTTGTTGACTAACGGAGAACCTGCATCACTTGTTGGTTAACAGAGAACCTGCATCACTTGTTGGTTAACAGAGAACCTGCATCACTTGTTGGTTAACAGAGAACCTGCATCACTTGTTGGTTAACAGAGAACCTGCATCCTTGTTGACTAACGGAGAACCTGCATCACTTGTTGGTTAACAGAGAACCTGCATCACTTGTTGGTTAACAGAGAATCTTGCATCACTTGTTGACTAACGGAGAACCTGCATCACTTGTTGACCAACAGAGAACCTGCATCACTTGTTGACTAAAGGAGAACCTGCATCACTTGTTGACTAACAGAGAACCTGCATCACTTGTTGACCAACAGAGGACCTGTATCACTTGTTGACCAACAGAGAACCTGCATCACTTGTTGACTAACAGAACCTGCATCACTTGTTGACCAACAGAGAACCTGCATCACTTGTTGACCAACAGAGAACCTGCATCACTTGTTGACCAACAGAGAACCTGCATCACTTGTTGACTAACGGAGAACCTGCATCACTTGTTGGTTAACAGAGAACCTGCATTACTTGTTGACTAACAGAGAACCTGAATCCACTTGTTTGACTAACAGAGAACCTGCATCACTTGTTGGTTAACAGAGAACCTGCAATCACTTGTTGGTTAACAGAGAACCTGCATCACTTGTTGACTAATGGAGAACCTGCATCACTTGTTGGTTAACAGAGAACCTGCATCACTTGTTGACCAACAGAGAACCTGCATCACTTGTTTGTCAACAGAGAACCTGCATCACTTGTTGACTAAAGGAGAACCTGCATCACTTGTTTAACAGAGAACCTGCATCATTTCTTGGCTAACAGAGAACCTGCATCACTTGTTGACTAACGGAGAACCTGCATCACTTGTTGACTAACAGAGAACCTGCATCACTTGTTGACCAACAGAAGAACCTGCATCACTTGTTGACAGAGAACCTGCATCACTTGTAGGTTAACAGAGAACCTGCATCACTTGTTGGGTAACAGAGAACCTGTATCACTTGTTGACTAACAGAGAACTTGCATCACTTGTTGACTAACAGAGAACCTGCATCACTTGTTGACCAACAGAGAACCTGCATCACTTGTTGGTTAACAGAGAACCTGCATTACTTGTTGACTAACAGAGAACCTGAATCACTTGTTGACTAACAGAGAACCTGCATCACTTGTTGGTTAACAGAGAACCTGCATCACTTGTTGACTAACGGAGAACCTGCATCACTTGTTGGTTAACAGAGAACCTGCATCACTTGTTGGTTAACAGAGAACCTGCATCACTAGTTGGTTAACAGAGAACCAGCATCACTTGTTTGTTAACAGAGAACCTGCATCACTTATTGACCAACAGAGAACCTGCATCACTTGTTGACTAACACAGAACCAGCATCACTTGTTGACCAACAGAGAACCTGCATCACTTGTTGACTAACAGAGAACCTGCATCACTTGTTGGTTAACAGAGAATCTGCATCAACAACTATGACAACTATAACTAACTATGACAAAGAGGCAGAAGCGGAACCAAGTTTACTGGAGAGAGCAAAAAGACGGGCAAGGCAGGACAAAGTCAATAACCAGGCAGGAGTCACAATGCATGGAAAGAGGCAGGAAGGCGTGAAAACAGGCAGGGGTCAAAAATCCACAGAGAGGCAGCAGATAAAAACGCTCAGACTGAAGGCAAAAGCAAGAAAAGACTTCGCACCAGGCAGTGGTGTCTTCCTAAATACCGTTCGTAATGATTACATGAGTAAGACCTGGGAACAGAGGGCAGAGGCTGATGGGAAATGGAGTGCAGATGAGGCTTTGGGGAAAGTTGATACTCAAGAAACGTCTCTCTCTGGTGGTCAGAGGGGGCCATGGAAGCTCGAAGCCTGACAGACCCCCCCCCCCAAAAAAAACCCTCTGTAGTGACCTCCAACCGTTCTCTTAGCCCCAAAGAAAATAACCGCAGATTTGTTTTTGTTATTTGAAGTAAGTTGTGACACATCCAGTCATTAATGTTCTCAATGCATTTACCAAGAACCTGCATCACTTGTTGACTAACGGAGAACCTGCATCACTTGTTGACTAACGGAGAACCTGCATCACTTGTTGACTAACAGAGAACCTGCATCACTTGTTGGTTAACAGAGAACCTGCATCACTTGTTGACTAACGGAGAACCTGCATCACTTGTTGGTTAACAGAGAACCTGCATCACTTGTTGGTTAACAGAGAACCTGCATCACTTGTTGGTTAACAGAGAATCTGCATCACTTGTTGGTTAACAGAGAACTGCATCACTTGTTGACTAACGGAGAACCTGCATCACTTGTTGGTTAACAGAGAACCTGCATCACTTGTTGGTTAACAGAGAACCTGCATCACTTGTTTTGTTAACAGAGAACCTGCATCACTTATTGACCAACAGAGAACCAGCATCACTTGTTGACCAACAGAGAACCTGCATCACTTGTTGGTTAACAGAGAACCTGCATTACTTGTTGACTAACAGAGAACCTGAATCACTTGTTGACTAACAGAGAACCTGCATCACTTGTTGGTTAACAGAGAACTTGCATCACTTGTTGGGTAACAGAGAACCTGTATCACTTGTTGACTAACAGAGAACTTGCATCACTTGTTGACCAACAGAGAACCTGCATCACTTGTTGACCAACAGAGAACCTGCATCACTTGTTGGTTAACAGAGAACCTGCATTACTTGTTGACTAACAGAGAACCTGCATCACTTGTTGACTAACAGAGAACCTGCATCACTTGTTGGTTAACAGAGAACCTGCATCACTTGTTGACTAATGGAGAACCTGCATCACTTGTTGGTTAACAGAGAACCAGCATCACTTGTTTGTTAACAGAGAACCTGCATCACTAGTTGGTTAACAGAGAACCAGCATCACTTGTTTGTTAACAGAGAACCTGCATCACTTATTGACCAACAGAGAACCTGCATCACTTGTTGACTAACACAGAACCAGCATCACTTGTTGACCAACAGAAAACCTGCATCACTTGTTGACTAACAGAGAACCTGCATCACTTGTTGGTTAACAGAGAATCTGCATCAACAACTATGACAACTATAACTAACTATGACAAAGAGGCAGAAGCGGAACCAAGTTTACTGGAGAGAGCAAAAAAGACGGGCAAGGCAGGACAAAGTCAATAACCAGGCAGGAGTCACAATGCATGGAAGAGGCAGGAAGGCGTGAAAACAGGCAGGGGTCAAAATCCACAGAGAGGCAGCAGATAAAACGCTCAGACTGAAGGCAAAAGCAAGAAAAGACTTCGCACCAGGCAGTGGTGTCTTCCTAAATACCGTTCGTAATGATTACATGAGTAAGACCTGGGAACAGAGGGCAGAGGCTGATGGGAAAATGGAGTGCAGATGAGGCTTTGGGGGAAAGTTGATACTCAGAAACGTCTCTCTCTGGTGGTCAGAGGGGGCCATGGAAGCTCGAAGCCTGACAGAGACGCCCCCCCCCCCCCCCCCCCCCCAAAAAAAAAACCTCTGTAGTGACCTCCAAACCGTTTCTCTTAGCCCAAAGAAAATAACCGCAGATTTGTTTTTGTTATTTGAAGTAAGTTGTGACACATCCAGTCATTAATGTTCTCAATGCATTTACCAAGAACCTGCATCACTTGTTGACTAACGGAGAACCTGCATCACTTGTTGACTAACGGAGAACCTGCATCACTTGTTGACTAACAGAGAACCTGCATCACTTGTTGGTTAACAGAGAACCTGCATCACTTGTTGACTAACGGAGAACCTGCATCACTTGTTGGTTAACAGAGAACCTGCATCACTTGTTGGTTAACAGAGAACCTGCATCACTTGTTGGTTAACAGAGAACCTGCATCACTTGTTGGTTAACAGAGAACCGCATCACTTGTTGACTAACGGAGAACCTGCATCACTTGTTGGTTAACAGAGAACCTGCATCACTTGTTGTTAACAGAGACCTGCATCACTTGTTGTTAACAGAGAACCTGCAATCACTTATTGACCAACAGAGAACCAGCATCACTTGTTGACCAACAGAGAAACCTGCATCACTTGTTGGTTAACAGAGAACCTGCATTACTTGTTGACTAACAGAGAACCTGAATCACTTGTTGACTAACAGAGAACCTGCATCACTTGTTGGTTAACAGAGAACCTGCATCACTTGGTTGACTAACGGAGAACCTGCATCACTTGTTGGTAACAGAGAACCTGCATCACTTGTTGGTTAACAGAGAACCTGCATCACTAGTTGGTTAACAGAGAACCAGCATCACTTGTTTGTTAACAGAGAACCTGCATCACTTATTGACTCAACAGAGAACCTGCATCACTTGTTGACTAACACAGACCAGCATCACTTGTTGACCACAGAGAACCTGCATCACTTGTTTGACTAACAGAGAACCTGCATCACTTGTTGGTTTAACAGAGAATCTGCATCAACAACTATGACAACTATAACTAACTATGACAAAGAGGCAGAAGCGGAACCACAGTTTACTGGAGAGAGCAAAAAGACGGGCAAGGCAGGACAAAGTCAATAACCAGGCAGGAGTCACAATGCATGGAAAGAGGCAGGAAGGCGTGAAAACAGGCAGGGGTCAAAATCCACAGAGAGGCAGCAGATAAAACGCTCAGACTGAAGGCAAAAGCAAGAAAAGACTTCGCACCAGGCAGTGGTGTCTTCCTAAATACCGTTCGTAATGATTACATGAGTAAGACCTGGGAACAGAGGGCAGAGGCTGATGGGAAATGGAGTGCAGATGAGGCTTTGGGGAAAGTTGATACTCAAGAAACGTCTCTCTCTGGTGGTCAGAGTGGGCCATGGAAGCTCGAAGCCTGACAGACCCCCCCCCCCCCCCCCCAAAAAAAAACCTCTGTAGTGACCTCCAACCGTTTCTCTTTAGCCCCAAAGAAAATAACCGCAGATTTGTTTTGTTTATTGAAGTAAGTTTGTGACACATCCAGTCATTAATGTTCTCAATGCATTTACCAAGAACCTGCATCACTTGTTGACTAACGGAGAACCTGCATCACTTGTTGACTAACGGAGAACCTGCATCACTTGTTGAACTAACGAGAACCTGCATCACTTGTTGGTTAACAGAGAACCTGCATCACTTGTTGACTAACGGAGAACCTGCATCACTTATTGGTTAACAGAGAACACTGCATCACTTGTTGGTTAACAGAGAACCTGCATCACTTGTTGGTTAACAGAGAACCTGCATCACTTGTTGGTTAACAGAGAACCTGCATCACTTGTTGACTAACGGAGAACCTGCATCACTTGTTGGTTAACAGAGAACCTGCATCACTTGTTGGTTAACAGAGAACCTGCATCACTTGTTTGTTAACAGAGAACCTGACATCACTTATTGACCAACAGAGAACCAGCATCACTTGTTGACCAACAGAGAACCTGCATCACTTGTTGGTTAACAGAGAACCTGCATTACTTGTTGACTAACAGAGAACCTGAATCACTTGTTGACTAACAGAGAACCTGCATCACTTGTTGGTTAACAGAGAACCTGCATCACTTGTTGACTAACGGAGAACCTGCATCACTTGTTGGTTAACAGAGAACCTGCATCACTTGTTGGTTAACAGAGAACCTGCATCACTAGTTGGTTAACAGAGAACCAGCATCACTTGTTTGTTAACAGAGAACCTGCATCACTTATTGACCAACAGAGAACCTGCATCACTTGTTGGTAACAGAGAACCTGTATCACATTGTTGACTAACAGAGAATTGCATCACTTGTTGACTAACGGAGAACCTGCATCAACTTGTTGACTAAAGGAGAACCTGAATCACTTGTTGTTTTAACAGAGAAACCTGCATCACTTGTTGACTAACGGAGAACCTGCATCACTTATGGTTAACAGAGAACCTGCATCACTTGTTGGTTAACGCGAGAACCTGCATCACTGTTGTTTAACAGAGAACCTGCATCACTTGTTTGGTTACAGAGAACCGCTTCACTTGTTGACTAACGGAGAACCTCATCACTTGTTGACCAACAGAGAACCTGCATCACTTGTTGGTTAACAGAGAACCTGCATTACTTGTTGACTAACTAGAACCTGCATCACTTGTTGGTTAACAGAGAATCTGCATTAAACACTATGACAACTATAACTAACTATGACAAAGAGGTAGAAGCGGAACCAAGTTTACTGGAGAGAGCAAAAAGACGGGGCAAGGCAGGACAAAGTCAATACCAGGCAGGAGTCACAATGCATGGAAAGAGGCAGGAAGGCGTGAAAACAGGCAGGGGTCAAAAATCCACAGAGAGGCAGCAGATAAAACGCTCAGACTAAAGGCAAAAGCAAGAAAGACTTCGCACCAGGCAGTGGTGTCTTCCTAAATACCGTTCGTAATGATTACATGAGTAAGACCTGGGAACAGAGGGCAGAGGCTGATGGGAAATGGAGTGCAGATGAGGCTTTGGGGAAAGTTGATACTCAAGAAACGTCTCTCTCTGGTGGTCAGAGGGGGCCATGGAAGCTCGAAGCCTGACAGACCCCCCCCCCCCCCCCAAAAAAAAAACTCTGTAGTGACCCCAACCGTTTCTCTTTAGCCCCAAAAAAAATAACCGCAGATTTGTTTTTGTTTATTTGAAGTAAGTTGTGACACATCCAGTCATTAATGTTCTCAATGCATTTACCAAGAAACCTGCATCACTTGTTGACTAACGGAGAACCTGCATCACTTGTTGACTAACGGAGAACCTGCATCACTTGTTGACAAACAGAGAACCTGCATCACTTGTTGGTTAACAGGAGAACCTGCATCACTTGTTGGTTAACAGAGAACCTGCATCACTTGTTGACTAACGGAGAACCTGCAATCACTTGTTGACTAACAGAGAACCTGCAATCACTTGTTGACCAACAGAGAACCTGCATCACTTGTTGACCACAGAGAACCTGCATCACTTGTTGACCAACGAGAACCTGCATCACTTGTTGACCAACAGAGAACCTGCATCACTTGTGACTAACAGACCTGCATCACTTGTTGACCAACAGAGAACCTGCATCACTTGTTGACCAACAGAGAACCTGCATCACTTGTTGACCAACAGAGAACCTGCATCACTTGTTGACTAACTAAGAACCTGCATCATTTGTTGACTAACAGAGAACCTGCATCACTTGTTGGTTAACGGAGAACCTGCATTACTTGTTGACTAAAAGAGAACCTGCATCACTTGTTGACCAACAGAGAACCTGAATCATTTCTTGGCTAACAGAGAACCTGCATCACTTGTTGGTTAACAGAACCTGCATCACTTGTTGACCAACAGAGAACCTGCATCACTTGTTGTTTAACAGAGAACCTGCATCATTTCTTGGTTAACAGAGAACCTGCATCACTTGTTGACCAACAGAGAACCTGCATCACTTGTTGACCAACAGAGAACCTGCATCACTTGTTGACCAACAGAGAACTTGCATCATTTCTTGGCTAACAGAGAACCTGCATCACTTGTAGGTTAACAGAGAACCTGCATCACTTGTTGGCTAACAGAGAACCTGCATCACTTGTTGGTTAACAGAGAACTTGCATCATTTCTTGGTTAACGGAGAACTTGCATCACTTGTTGACTAACGGAGAACCTGCATCACTTGTTGACTAACAAAGAACCTGCATCACTTGTTAGCTAACAGAGAACCTGCATCACTTGTTGGCTAACAGAGAACCTGAATCACTTGTTGACTAACAGAGAACCTGCATCACTTGTGGACTAACGGAGAACCTGCATCACTTGTTGGTTAACAGAGAACCTGCATCACTTGTTGGTAAACAGAGAACCTGCATCACTTGTTGGTTAACAGAGAATCTGCATCACTTGTTGACCAACAGAGAACCTGCATCACTTGTTGACTAACGGAGAACCTGCATCACTTGTTGGTTAACAGAGAACCTGCATCACTTGTTGGTTAACAGAGAACCTGCATCACTTGTTTGTTAACAGAGAACCTGCATCACTTATTAACCAACAGGGAACCAGCATCACTTGTTGACCACAGAGAACCTGCATCACTTGTTGACCACAGAGAACATACATCACTTGTTGACCACAGAGAACCTGCATCACTTGTTGACCAACAGAGAACCTGCATCACTTGTTGACAAACAGAGAACCTGCATCACTTGTAGGTTAACAGAGAACCTGCATCACTTGTTGACCAACAGAGAACCTGCATCACTTGTGACTAACGGAGAACCTGCATCCACTGTTGGGTAACAGAGAACCTGTATCACTTGTTGACTAACAGAGAACTTGCATCACTTGTTGGACTAACGGAGAAGAACCTGCATCACTTGTGGACCAACAGAGAACCTGCATCACTTGTTGACTAACGGAGAACCTGCATCAACTTGTGTTTAACGAGAACCTGCATCACTTGTTGACTAACGGAGAACCTGCATCACTTGTTGGTTAACAGAGAACCTGCATCACTTGTTGGTTAACAGAGAACCTGCATCACTTGTTGGTTAACAGAGAACCTGCATCACTTGTTGACAAACAGAGATCCTGCATCACTTGTAGGTTAACAGAGAACCTGCATCACTTGTTGACCAACAGAGAACCTGCATCACTTGTTGACTAACGGAGAACCTGCATCACTTGTTGGGTAACAGAGAACCTGTATCACTTGTTGACTAACAGAGAACTTGCATCACTTGTTGACTAACGGAGAACCTGCATCACTTGTTGACCAACAGAGAACCTGCATCACTTGTTGACTAAAGGAGAACCTGCATCACTTGTTGTTTAACAGAGAACCTGCATCATTTCTTGGCTAACAGAGAACCTGCATCACTTGTTGACTAACAGAGAACCTGCATCACTTGTTGACCAACAGAGAACCTGTACTACTTGTTGACCAACAGAGAACCTGCATCACTTGTTGACTAACTAAGAACCTGCATCATTTGTTGACTAACAGAGAACCTGCATCACTTGTTGGTTAACGGAGAACCTGCATCACTTGTTGACTAAAGGAGAACCTGCATCACTTGTTGTTTAACAGAGAACCTGCATCATTTCTTGGCTAACAGAGAACCTGCATCACTTGTTGACCAACAGAGAACCTGCATCACTTGTTGACCAACAGAGAACCTGCATCACTTGTTGACCAACAGAGAACTTGCATCATTTCTTGGCTAACAGAGAACCTGCATCACTTGTAGGTTAACAGAGAACCTGCATCACTTGTTGGCTAACAGAGAACCTGCATCACTTGTTGGTTAACAGAGAACTTGCATCATTTGTTGGTTAACGGAGAACCTGCATCACTTGTTGACTAACGAGAACCTGCATCACTTGTTGACTAACAAAGAACCTGCATCACTTGTTAGCTAACAGAGAACCTGCATCACTTGTTGGCTAACAGAGAACCTGAATCACTTGTTGACTAACAGAGAACCTGCATCACTTGTGGACTAACGGAGAACCTGCATCACTTGTTGGTAACAGAGAGAACCTGCATCACTTGTTGGTAAACAGAGAACCTGCATCACTTGTTGGTTAACAGCGAATCTGCATCACTTGTTGACCAACAGAGAACCTGCATCACTTGTTGACTAACGGAGAACCTGCATCACTTGTTGGTTAACAGAGAACCTGCATCACTTGTGGTTAACAGAGAACCTTGCATCACTTGTTTGTTAACAGAGAACCTGCATCACTTATTAACCAACAGGGAACCAGCATCAATTGTGACCAACAGAGAACCCTGCATCACTGTTGGACCAACAGAGAACCTACATCACTTGTTGACCAACAGAGAACCTGCATCACTTGTTGACCACCAGAGAACCTGCATCACTTGTTGACAAACAGAGAAACCTGCATCACTTGTAGGTAACAGAGAACCTGCATCACTTGTTGACCAACAGAGAACCTGCATCACTTGTTGACTAACGGAGAACCTGCATCACTTGTTGGGTGTAACAGAGAACCTGTACATTGTTGACTCAACAGAGACCTTGCATCACTGTTGACTAACGGAGAACCTGCATCACTTGTTGACCAACAGAGAACCTGCATCACTTGTTGACTAAAGGAGAACCTGCATCACTTGTGTTTAACAGAGAACCCTGCATCACTTGTTGACTAACGGAGAAACCTGCATCACTTGTTGGTTAACAGAGAACCTGCATCACTTGTTGGTTAACAGAGAACCTGCATCACTTGTTGGTTAACAGAGAAACCTGCCATCACTTGTTGACAAACAGAGATCCTGCCATCACTTGTAGGTTAACAGAGAACCTGCATCACTTGTTGACCAACAGAGAACCTGCATCACTGTTGACTAACGGAGAACCCTGCCATCACTGTTGGGGTAACAGAGAAACCTGTATACATCTGTTGACTAACAGAGAACTTGCATCACTTGTTGACTAACGGAGAACCTGCATCACTTGTTGACCAACAGAGAACCTGCATCACTTGTTGACTAAAGGAGAACCTGCATCACTTGTTGTTTAACAGAGAACCTGCATCATTTCTTGGCTAACAGAGAACCTGCATCACTTGTTGACTAACAGAGAACCTGCATCACTTGTTGACCAACAGAGAACCTGTACTACTTGTTGACCAACAGAGAACCTGCATCACTTGTTGACTAACAGAACCTGCATCACTTGTTGACCAACAGAGAACCTGCATCACTTGTTGACCAACAGAGAACCTGCATCACTTGTTGACTAACGGAGAACCTGCATCACTTGTTGGTTAACAGAGAACCTGCATCACTTGTTGACTAACAGAGAACCTGAATCACTTGTTGACTAACAGAGAACCTGCATCACTTGTTGACTAACGGAGAACCTGCATCACTTGTTGGTTAACAGAGAACCTGCATCACTTGTTGGTTAACAGAGAACCTGCATCACTTGTTGACTAACGGAGAACCTGCATCACTTGTTGGTTAACAGAGAACCTGCATCACTTGTTGACTAACAGAGAACCTGCATCACTTGTTGGTTAACAGAGAACCTGCATCACTTGTTGACTAACGGAGAACCTGCATCACTTGTTGGTTAACAGAGAACCTGCATCACTTGTTGGTTAACAGAGAACCTGCATCACTTGTTGGTTAACAGAGAACCAGCATCACTTGTTTGTTAACAGAGAACCTGCATCACTTATTGACCAACAGAGAACCTGCATCACTTGTTGACTAACACAGAACCAGCATCACTTGTTGACCAACAGAGAACCTGCATCACTTGTTGACTAACAGAGAACCTGCATCACTTGTTGGTTAACAGAGAATCTGCATCAACAACTATGACAACTATAACTAACTATGACAAAGAGGCAGAAGCGGAACCAAGTTTACTGGAGAGAGCAAAAAGACGGGCAAGGCAGGACAAAGTCAATAACCAGGCAGGAGTCACAATGCATGGAAAGAGGCAGGAAGGCGTGAAAACAGGCAGGGGTCAAAATCACAGAGAGGCAGCAGATAAAACGCTCAGACTGAAGGCAAAAGCAAGAAAAGACTTCGCACCAGGCAGTGGTGTCTTCCTAAATACCGTTCGTAATGATTACATGAGTAAGACCTGGGAACAGAGGGCAGAGGCTGATGGGAAATGGAGTGCAGATGAGGCTTTGGGGAAAGTTGATACTCAAGAAACGTCTCTCTCTGGTGGTCAGAGGGGGCCATGGAAGCTCGAAGCCTGACAGACCCCCCCCCCCCCCCCAAAAAAAAAAAAAACCTCTGTAGTGACCCCCAACCGTTTCTCTTTAGCCCCAAAAAAAATAACCGCAGATTTGTTTTTGTTTATTTGAAGTAAGTTGTGACACATCCAGTCATTAATGTTCTCAATGCATTTACCAAGAACCTGCATCACTTGTTGACTAACGGAGAACCTGCATCACTTGTTGACTAACGGAGAACCTGCATCACTTGTTGACTAACAGAGAACCTGCATCACTTGTTGGTTAACAGAGAACCTGCATCACTTGTTGGTTAACAGAGAACCTGCATCACTTGTTGACTAACGGAGAACCTGCATCACTTGTTGGTTAACAGAGAACCTGCATCACTTGTTGGCTAACAGAGAACCTGCATCACTTGTTGACTAACAGAGAACCTGCATCACTTGTTGGTTACAGAGAACCTGCATCACTTGTTGACTAACGAGAACCTGCATCACTTGTTGGTTAACAGAGAACCTGCATCACTTGTTGGTTAACAGAGAACCTGCATCACTTGTTGGTTAACAGAGAACCTGCATCACTTGTTTGTTAACAGAGAACCTGCATCACTTGTTGACCAACAGAGAACCTGCATCACTTGTTGACTAACAGAACCTGCATCACTTGTTGACCAACAGAGAACCTGCATCACTTGTTGACCAACAGAGAACCTGCATCACTTGTTGGTTAACAGAGAAATCTGCATCAACAACTATGACAACTATAACTAACTATGACAAAGAGGCAGAACGAACCAAGTTTCTGGAGAGAGCAAAAAGACGGGCAAGGCAGGACAAAGTCAATAACCAGCAGGAGTCACAATGCATGGAAGAGGCCGGAAGGCGTGAAACAGGCAGGGGTCAAAATCCCAGAGAGGCAGCAGATAAACGCTCAGACTGAAGGCAAAAGCAAGAAAAGACTTCGCACCAGGCAGTGGTGTCTTCCTAAATACCGTTCGTAATGATTACATGAGTAGACCTGGGAACAGAGGGCAAGAGGCTGATGGGAAATGGAGTGCAGATGAGGCTTTTGGGAAAGTTGATACTCAAGAACGTCTCTCTCTGGTGGTCAGAGGGGGCCATGGAAGCTCGAAGCCTGACAGACCCCCCCCCCCCCCCCCAAAAAAAAACCTCTGTAGTGACCCCCAACCGTTTCTCTTAGCCCCAAAGAAAATAACCGCAATTTGTTTTTTTTTATTTGAAGTAAGTTGTGACACATCCAGTCATTAATGTTCTCAATGCATTTACCAAGAACCTGCATCACTTGTTGACTAACGGAGAACCTGCATCACTTGTTGACTCCGGAGAACCTGCATCACTTGTTGACTAACAGAGAACCTGCATCACTTGTTGGTTAACAGAGAACCTGCATCACTTGTTGGTTAACAGAGAACCTGCATCCTTGTTGACTAACGAGAACCTGCATCACTTGTTGGTTAACAGAGAACCTGCATCACTTGTTGCTAACGAGAACCTGCATCACTTGTTTGTTAACAGAGAACCTGCATCACTTATTGACCAACAGAGAACCAGCATCACTTGTAGACCAACAGAGAACCTGCATCACTTGTTGACAAACAGAGAACCTGCATCACTTGTAGGTTAACAGAGAACCTGCATCACTTGTTGACAAACAGAGAACCTGCATCACTTGTTGACTAACGGAGAACCTGCATCACTTGTTGGGTAACAGAGAACCTGTATCACTTGTTGACTAACAGAGAACTTGCATCACTTGTTGACTAACGGAGAACCTGCATCACTTGTTGACCAACAGAGAACCTGCATCACTTGTTGACTAAAGGAGAACCTGTATCACTTGTTGACCAACAGAGAACCTGAATCATTTCTTGGCTAACAGAGAACCTGCATCACTTGTATGTTAACAGAGAACCTGCATCACTTGTTGGCTAACAGAGAACCTGCATCACTTGTTGGTTAACAGAACCTGCATCACTTGTTGACCAACAGAGAACCTGCATCACTTGTTGACCAACAGAGAACCTGCATCACTTGTTGACTAACGGAGAACCTGCATCACTTGTTGACCAACAGAGAACCTGCATCACTTGTTGACCAACAGAGAACTTGCATCTTTCTTGGCTAACAGAGAACCTGCATCACTTGTTGGTTAACAGAGAACCTGCATCACTTTTTGACTAACAGAGAACCTGCATCACTTGTTGTTAACAGAGAACTTGCATCACTTTCTTGTAACGGAGAACTTGCATCATCACTTGTTGACTAACGGAGAACCTGCATCACTTGTTGACTAACAAAGAACCTGCATCACTTGTTACTAACAGAGAACCTGCATCACTTGTTGGCTAACAGAGAACCTGCATCACTTGTTGATAACAGAGAACACTGTATCACTTGTTATTAACAGAGAACCTGCAACAAGAGATTGAACAGAACATCACACTTGTTGCAACGAGAACCTGCATCACTTGTGACCAACGAGAACCTGCATCACTTGTTGGTTAACAGAGACCTGCATCACTTGTTGGTAACAGAGAACCTGCATCACTTGTTGGTTAACAGAACCTGCATCACTTGTTGGTTAACAGAGAACCTGCATCACTTGTTGACTAACGGAGAACCTGCATCACTTGTTGGTAACAGAGAACCTGCATCACTTGTTGGTTAACAGAGAACCTGCATCACTTGTTTGTTAACAGAGAACCTGCATCACTTATTGACCAACAGAGAACCTGCATCACTTATTGACCAACAGAGAACCTGCATCACTTGTTGACCAACAGAGAACCTGCATCACTTGTTGACCACAGAGAACCTGCATCACTTGTTGACCAACAGAGAACCTGCATCACTTGTTGACAACAGAGAACCTGCATCACTTGTAGGTTAACAGAGAACCTGCATCACTTGTTGACAAAAGAACCTGCATCACTTGTTGGTTAACAGAGAACCTCATCACTTGTTGGTTAACAGAGAACCTGCATCACTTGTTGACTAACAGAGAACTTGCACACTTCTTGTTGACTAACAGAGAACCTGCATCACTTGTTGACCAACAGAGAACCTGCATCACTTGTTGACTAACGGAGAACCTGCATCACTTGTTGACCAACAGAGAACCTGCATCACTTGTTGACTACAGAGAACCTGCATCACTTGTTGTTAACAGAGAACCTGCATCACTTGTTGCTAACAGAGAACCTTCATCACTTGTTGGTTAACAGACCTGCATCACTTGTTGACCAACAGAGAACCTGCATCACTTGTTGACCAACAGAGAACCTGCATCACTTGTTGACTAACGAGAACCTGCATCACTTGTTGACCAACAAGAACCTGCATCACTTGTTGACCAACAGAGAACTTGCATCACTTGTTGGCTAACAGAGAACCTGCATCACTTGTAGGTTAACAGAGAACCTGCATCACTTGTTGGGCTACAGAGAACCTGCATCACTTGTTGGTTAACAGAGAACTGCTGCATCAGTCTTGGTTAACAGAGAACTTGCATCACTTGTTGACTAACGGAGAACCTGCATCACTTGTTGACTAACAGAGAACCTGCATCACTTGTTAGCTAACAGAGAACCTGCATCACTTGTGGCTAACAGAGACCTGCATCACTTGTTGGTTAACAGAGAACCTGCATCACTTGTTGGTTAACAGAGAACCTGCATCACTTGTTGACAAACAGAGATCCTGCATCACTTGTAGGTTAACAGAGAACCTGCATCACTTGTTGACCAACAGAGAACCTGCATCACTTGTTGACTAACGGAGAACCTGCATCACTTGTTGGGTAACAGAGAACCTGTATCACTTGTTGACTAACAGAGAACTTGCATCACTTGTTGACTAACGGAGAACCTGCATCACTTGTTGACCAACAAAACCTGCATCACTTGTTGACTAAGGAGAACCTGCATCACTTGTTGGTTTAACAGAGAACCTGTATCATTTCTTGGCTAACAGAGAACCTGCATCACTTGTTGACTAACAGAGAACCTGCATCACTTGTTGACCAACAGAGAACCTGTACTCACTTGTTGACCCACAGAGAACCTGCATCACTTGTTGACTAACAGAACCTGCATCCTTGTTGACCAACAGAGAACCTGCATCACTTTGTTGACCAACAGAGAACCTGCATCACTTGTTGACTAACGGAGAACCTGCATCACTTTTGGTTTAACAGAGAACCTGCATCACTTGTTGACTAACAGAACCTGATCACTTGTTGACTAACAGAGAACCTGCATCACTTGTTGACTAACGGAGAACCTGCATCACTTGTTGGTTAACAGAGAACCTGCATCACTTGTTGGTACAGAGAACCTGCATCACTTGTTGGTTAACAGAGAACCTGCATCATTGTTGACTAACGGAGAACCTGCATCACTTGTTGGTTAACATAGAACCTGCATCACTTGTTTGACTAACAGAGAACCTGCATCACTTGTTGGTTAACAGAGAACCTGCATCACTTGTTGACTAACGGAGAACCTGCATCACTTGTTGTAACAGAGAACCTGCATCACTTGTTGGTTAACAGAGAACCTGCATCACTTGTTGGTTAACAGAGAACCAGCATCACTTGTTTGTTAACAGAGAACCTGCATCACTTATTGACCAACAGAGAACCTGCATCACTTGTTGACTAACACAGAACCAGCATCACTTGTTGACCAACAGAGAACCTGCATCACTTGTTGACTAACAGAGAACCTGCATCACTTGTTGGTTAACAGAGAATCTGCATCAACAACTATGACAACTATAACTAACTATGACAAAGAGGCAGAAGCGGAACCAAGTTTACTGGAGAGAGCAAAAAGACGGGCAAGGCAGGACAAAGTCAATAACCAGGCA
This sequence comes from Oryzias woworae, assembly GCA_016861445.1. Lineage (NCBI taxonomy): Eukaryota > Metazoa > Chordata > Actinopteri > Beloniformes > Adrianichthyidae > Oryzias > Oryzias woworae. Next base: position 134,196 of record BOLG01001547.1, read on the forward strand.
GGAGTCACAATGCATGGAAAGAGGCAGGAAGGCGTGAAAACAGGCAGGGGTCAAAATCCCAGAGAGGCAGCAGATAAAACGCTCAGACTGAAGGCAAAAGCAAGAAAAGACTTCGCACCAGGCAGTGGTGTCTTCCTAAATACCGTTCGTAATGATTACATGAGTAAGACCTGGGAACAGAGGGCAGAGGCTGATGGGAAATGGAGTGCAGATGAGGCTTTGGGGAAAGTTGATACTCAAGAAACGTCTCTCTCTGGTGGTCAGAGGGGGCCATGGAAGCTCGAAGCCTGACAGACCCCCCCCCCCCCCCCCCAAAAAAAAAACCTCTGTAGTGACCCCCAACCGTTTCTCTTTAGCCCCAAAAAAAATAACCGCAGATTTGTTTTTGTTTATTTGAAGTAAGTTGTGACACATCCAGTCATTAATGTTCTCAATGCATTTACCAAGAACCTGCATCACTTGTTGACTAACGGAGAACCTGCATCACTTGTTGGTTAACAGAGAACCTGCATTACTTGTTGACTAACAGAGAACCTGAATCACTTGTTGACTAACAGAGAACCTGCATCACTTGTTGACTAACGGAGAACCTGCATCACTTGTTGGTTAACAGAGAACCTGCATCACTTGTTGGTTAACAGAGAACCTGCATCACTTGTTGGTTAACAGAGAACCTGCATCACTTGTTGACTAACGGAGAACCTGCATCACTTGTTGGTTAACAGAGAACCTGCATCACTTGTTGACTAACGGAGAACCTGCATCACTTGTTGGTTAAGAGAACCTGCATCACTTGTGTGGTTTTAACAGAGAACCTGCATCACTTGTTGGTTAACAGAGAACCTGCATCACTTGTTTGTTAACAGAGAACCTGCATCACTTATTGACCAACAGAGAACCTGCATCAACTTGTTGACTAACAGAGAACCTGCATCACTTGTTGGTTAACAGAGAACCTGCATCACTTGTTGACTAACGGAGAACCTGCATCACTTGTTGGTTAACAGAGAACCTGCATCACTTGTTGACTAACAGAGAACCTGCTCACTTGTTGGTTAACAAGAAACCTGCATCACTTGTTGACTAACGGAGAACCTGCATCACTTGTTGGTTAACAGAGAACCTGCATCACTTGTTGGTTAACAGAGAACCTGCATCACTTGTTGGTTAACAGAGAACCAGCATCACTGTTTTGTAACAGAGAACCTGCATCACTTATTGACCAACAGAGAACCTGCATCACTTGTTGACTAACACAGAACCAGCATCACTTGTTGACCAACAGAGAACCTGCATCACTTGTTGACTAACAGAACCTTCATCACTTGTTGGTTAACAGAGAATCTGCATCAACAACTATGACAACTATAACTAACTATGACAAAGAGGCAGAAGCGGAACCAAGTTTACTGGAGAGGCAAAGACGGGCAAGGCAGGACAAAGTCAATAACAGGCAGGAGTCCATGCATGGAAAGAGGCAGGACGTGAAAACAGGCAGGGTCAAATCACAGAGAGGCGCAGATAAAACGCTCAGACTGAAGGCAAAAGCAAGAAAAGACTTCGCACCAGCAGTGGTTCCTTCCTAAATAACCGTTCGTAATGATTACATGATAAGACCTGGGAACAGAGGGCAGAGCTGATTTGAAATGAGTGCAGATGAGGCTTGGGGAAAGTTGATACTCAAGAAAGTCTCTTCTTGTGGTCAGAGGGGGCCATGGAATCTCGAAGCCTGACCGACCCCCCCCCCCCCCAAAAAAAACAACCTCTGTAGGACCCCCAACCGTTTCTCTTTAGCCCCAAAAAAAATAACCTCAGATTTGTTTTTGTTTATTTGAAGTAAGTTTTGTGACACATCAGTCATTAATGTTCTCACTGCATTTACCAAGAACCTGCAGCACTTGTTGACTAACGGAGAACCTGCATCACTTGTTGGTTAACAGAGAACCTGCATCACTTGTTGACTACAGAGAACCTGAATCACTGTTGACTAACAGAGAACCTGCATCACTTGTTGTACTAACAGAGAACCTGCATCACTTGTTGGTTAACAGAGAACCTGCATCACTTGTTGGTTAACAGAGAACCTGCATCACTTGTTGGTTAACAGAGACCTGCATCACTTGTTGACAACGGAGAACCTGCATCATCACTTGTGGTTAACAGAGAACCTGCATACTCTTGTTGACTAACAGAGAACCTGCATCACTTGTTGGTTAACAGAGAACCTGCATCACTTGTTGACTAACGGAGACCCTGCATCACTTGTTTGGTTAACAGAGAACCTGCATCACTTGTTGGTTAACAGAGACCTGCATCACTTGTTGGTTAACAGAGAACCAGCATCACTTGTTTGTTAACAGAGAACCTGCATCACTTATTGACCAACAGAGAACCTGCATCACTTGTTGACTACACAGAACCACATCACTTGTTGACCAACAGAGAACCTGCATCACTTGTGACTAACAGAGAACCTTCATCACTTGTTGGTTAACAGAGAATCTCATCAACAACTATGACACTATAACTAACTATGACAATAGGCAGAAGCGGAACCAAGTTTACTTGAGAGAGCAAAAAGACTGGCAAGGCAGGACAAAGTCAATAACCAGGCAGGAGTCACAATGCATGGAAAGAGGCAGGAAGGCGTGAACAGGCAGGGGTCAAAATCCACAGAGAGGCAGCAGATAAAACGCTCAGACTGAGGCCAAAGCAAGAAAAGACTTCGCACCAGGCAAGTGGTGTCCTTCCTAAATACCGTTCGTAATGATTACTGAGTAAGACCTGGGAAACAGAGGGCAAGGCTGATGGAAATGAGTGCAGATGAGGCTTTGGGTAAAGTTATACTCAAGAAAACTCTCTCTCTCTGGTGGTCTAGGGGGCCATGGAAGCTCGAAGCCTGACAGACCCCCCCCCCCCCCCTCAAAAAAAACAAACCTCTGTAGTGACCCCCAACCGTTCTCTTTAGGCCCCCAAAGAAATAACCGCAGATTTGTTTTTTTGTTTATTTTGAGTACAGTTTTTGTGACACATCCAGTCATTAATGTTCCATGCATTTACCAAGAACCTGCATCACTTGTTGACTAACGGAGAACCTGCATCACTTGTTGGTTAACAAAGAACCTGCATCACTTGTTGACTACGGAGAACCTGCATCACTTTTGTTGGTTAACAGAGAACCTGCATCACTTGTTGACTAACAGGAGAACCTGCATCACTTGTTGGTTAACAAGAGAACCTGCATCACTTGTTGGTTAACAGAGAACCTGCATCACTTGTTGGTAACAGAGAACCTGCATCACTTGTTTGTTAACAGAGAACCTGCATCACTTATTGACCAACAGAGAACCTGCATCACTTGTTGACTAACAGAGAACAGCATCCTTTGTTGACCAACAGAGAACCTGCATCACTTGTTGCTAACAGAGAACCTGCATCATCACTTGTTGGCTAACAGAGAACCTGCATCACTTGTTGACTAACAGAGAACCTGCATCTTTTGTGACTAACGGAGAACCTGCATCACTTGTTGACTAACAGAGAACCTGCATCACTTGTTGGTAAACAGAGAACCGCATCACTTTGTTGGTTAACAGAGAACCTGCATCACTTGTTGGTTAACAGAGAACCTGCATCACTTGTTGACTAACGGAGAACCTGCATCACTTGTTGGTTAACAGAGAACCTGCATCACTTGTTGGTTAACAGAGAACCGCATCACTTGTTGTTAACATAGAGAACCTGCAATCACTTATTGACCAACAGGGAACCTGCATCACTTGTTGACCAACAAAGAACCTGCATCACTTGTTGACCAACAGAGAACCTGCATCACTTGTTGACCACGGAACCTGCATCACTTGTTTGACAAACAGGAACCTGCATCACGTGTAGGTTTAACAGAGAACCTGCATCACTTGTTGACCAACAGAGAACCTGCATCACTTGTTGGTTAACAGAGAACCTGCATCACTTGTTGGTTACAGAGAACCTGCATCACTTGTTGGTTAACATAGAACCTGCATCACTTGTTGACTAACGGAGAACCTGCATCACTTGTTGGTTAACAGAGAACCTGCATCACTTGTTTGACTAAAGAGAACCTGCATCACTTGTTGTCTAACAGAGAACCTGCATCACTTTTGCTAACGAGAACCTGCATCACTTGTTGTTAACAGAGAACCTGCATCACTTGTTGGTTAACAGAGAACCTGCATCACTTGTTTGGTTAACAGAGAACCTCATCACTTGTTTGTTAACAGAGAACCTGCATCACTTGTTGACTAACAGAGAACCTGCATCACTTGTGTGGTTACAGAGAACCTGCATCACTTGTTGGTTAACAGAGAACCTGCATCACTTGTTGGTTAACAGAGAACCTGCATCACTTGTTGACAACAGAGATCCTGCATCACTTGTTGGTTAACAGAGAACCTGCATCACTTGTTGACCAACAGAGAACCTGCATCACTTGTTGACTAACGGAGAACCTGCATCACTTGTTGGGTAACAGAGAACCTGTATCACTTGGTTGACTAACAGAGAACGTGCATCACTTGTTGACTAACGGAGAACCTGCATCACTTGTTGACCAACAGAGAACCTGCATCACTTGTTGACTAAAGGAGAACCTGCATCACTTGTTGTTTAACAGAGAACCTGCATCATTTCTGGCTAACAGAGAACCTGCATCACTTGTTGACTAACAGAGAACCTGCATCACTTGTTGACCAACAGAGACCTGATCACTTGTTGACCAACAGAGAACCTGCATCACTTGTTGACTAACAGAACCTGCATCACTTGTTTGACCACAGAGAACCTGCATCACTTGTTGACCAACGAGAACCTGCATCACTTGTTTGGTTACAGAGAACCTGCATCACTTGTTTGACTAACAGAGAACCTGAATCACTTGTTGACTAACAGAGAACCTGCATCATCACTTGTTGACTAACGGAGACCCTGCATCACTTGTTGACTAACAGAGAACCTGCATCACTTGTTGGTTAACAGAACCTGCATCACTTGTTGGTTAACAGAGAACCTGCATCACTTGTTGTTAACAGAGAACCTGCATCACTTGTTGACTAACGGAGAACCTGCATCACTTGTTTTGTAACAGAGAACCTGCATCACTTGTTTGACTAACAGAGAACCTGCATCACTGTTGGTTAACAGAGAACCTGCATCACTTGTTGACTAACGGAGAACCTGCATCACTTGTTGTTAACAGAGAACCTGCATCACTTGTTGGTTAACAGAGAACTGCATCACTTGTGGTTAACAGAGAACAGCATCACTTGTTTGTTAACAGAGAACCTGCATCACTTATTGACCAACAGAGAACCTGCATCACTTGTTGACTAACACAGAACCAGCATCACTTGTTGCCCAACAGAGAACCTGCATCACACTTGTTGACTAACAGAGAACCTGCATCACTTGTTGGTTAACAGAGAATCTGCATCAACAACTATGACAACTATAACTAACTATGACAAAGAGGCAGAAGCGGAACCAAGTTTAACTGGAGAGAGCAACAAGACGGGCAAGGCAGGACAAAGTCAATAACCAGGCAGGAGTCACAATGCATGGAAAGAGGCAGGAAGGCGTGAAAACAGGCAGGGGTCAAATCCACAGAGAGGCAGCAGATAAAACGCTCAGACTGAAGGCAAAAGCAAGAAAAGACTTCGCACCAGGCAGTGTGTCTTCCTAAATACCGTTCGTAATGATTACATGAGTAAGACCTGGGAACAGGGCAGAGGCTGATGGAAATGGAGTGCAGATGAGGCTTTGTGGGGAAAGTTGATACTCAAGAAACGTCTCTCTCTCTGGTGGTCAGAGGGGCCATGGAAGCTCGAAGCCTGACAGACCCCCCCCCCCCCCCCAAAAAAAAAAACCTCTGTAGTGACCCCCAACCGTTTCTCTTTAGCCCCAAAAAAAATAACCGCAGATTTGTTTTTGTTTATTTGAAGTAAGTTTGTGACACATCCAGTCATTAATGTTCTCAATGCATTTACCAAGAACCTGCATCACTTGTTGACTAACGGAGAACCTGCATCACTTGTTTGACTAACGGAGAACCTGGCATCACTTGTTGACTAACAAGACCCTGCATCACTTGTTAGCTAACAGAGAACCTGCATCACTTGTTGGCTAACAGAGAACCTGAATCACTTGTGACTAACAGAGAACCTGCATCACTGTTGGTAAACAGAGAACCTGCATCACTTGTTGGTTAACAGAGAATCTGCATCACTTGTTTGGTTAACAGAGAACCTGCATCACTTGTTTGACTAACAGAGAAAAAGAACCTGCATCACTTGTTTGTTAACAGAGAACCTGCATCACTTGTTGGTTAACAGAGAACCTGCATCACTTGTTTGTTAACAGAGAACCTGCATCACTTATTGACCAACAGGAGAACCAGCATCACTTGTTGACCACACAAGAACCTGCATCACTTGTTGGTTAACAGAGAACCTGCATCACTTGTTGACCAACAGAGAACCTGCATCACTTGTTGACAAACGAGAACCTGCATCACTTGTAGGTTAACAGAGAACCTGCATCACTT